>DWJZ01007085.1:0-12425 GCA_018249125.1 Asbolis capucinus
GTGGTGATGATGTCTAAGGTGTCGGGCGCATTAACTTAGTAAATGCATATTCACTCTTATTTTGAAGACTCCTACATTATATGTGAGCGGGAATACCGAATCTTATAAGTAAATTTTGTCCAAGGTAAGGTCTGCTTGGAATATATTGTACCCTTGTCTTTCACTCCCTTCGAAATTTCAAAAACGCTAGTAACAAGTGATAATAAGCTAACAAGTAAAAGATGAAAATCTTCTTTCGTAAAAAATTTCATTCCCTGTTTCGAAACTTCTTTTGCTAGACGAGGTTGAAAGGATGAAATTTTGTATCGAAAATATAACAATAAAAAAATTATTCATACAAGAGATGTACCAACTAGTCGCCGACTAATTGGCCACTACGATGTTGGTCGTACCAATATTGGCAAAGAGTGACTAGTCGGCACATCCCTAATTTATACATTTAATTCTTCTTGCGTTTCTAGAAGAAAAAACAAAATAGACTTTCGAGACATCCAAATCATATATCTTAAACCAAAACATGTATATATATAAAAATAACTTGTCAGCATCTGTCTACACCAGCTCACAATGAACAGTATTAAGTTACCAGACAAAGCCGTACTCCAGTCGCCCCTAGTAACAAATGTACACAAAAGTTCCACCACCCATCTGTCTGGACATCGTAGATTAATATTCTTAAAAACACCACGCTTGGAATACTTTATAACTTAGGGGGATTATACGCGAGCCGGTAAAAAGTACTTATTCCCGGTTTAGGTACCGTCAGACTGCCCCATGATTCTTAAATCTGTAGACAAATTTAAGGTAACTTACTGTATTATTACATATATGTATAATGATCATATTGTATCGGTTAATTTGACTTTCCTAAAGTAAGCTGTTGATTCCTAAAATGAAATTAATTTGACTTTGACTTTACACCAAATCGAAGAGGAGGGTAGAGATGTGTTTTAATAACCAATAATATTTATTTAGAATCCGTTTCCCAGCGCTACGTGTCGTAGCAGATTTAATACGAAAAAATCCTTTGATGCCACCCATTAAGTACACTGATGGGAGCGGTTTAAAAAACGGTTGCTTTGACCTGATGTTAGGGGTAGAGTTGTTCCTAATATTTACTAAAATTACGGGGACGGAGTATAAAGTTTAGCACAGTTAACATGGAAAAGGAGTGCAGAAAGCTAAGATTCTACATAAGAATGCATTTGAAATACATTAAATTATAAAACAAAAACATTACACACACTACCTTGCATTTGACACACACTGACGTTAGATAATTTCAGTACTGTCAATATCAATTGTCAACTAACACGACTATGACATGAAGTACGGTTGAATTTCAACCGACAGTCTCTAGCTCACTGAAAAACGTGTTCGTGTACAAACACCCTAAAGGAAGGAACACAGTCAAAGCAGCGCAAAGCTGAGAAGAACCCGTTTTAAAGTTGAATCTACGCACAAAGATGAATGGATCCGCGATTGCTTTGATGAATGGTCGCTCGGGAACAGCTCGTTTTATTTCTGTACGTATCTCGCATTTCGCATGCGATTACTGAGTTTTAGAGATCGGTATAGGACAAAACGGAACCTTTTTTACTTTTATTTCCCTGGCTATACAAGTAAATACTTAATTGGGAGATAAGGGAAGAATGCACACGTAAATATGAGCGCGAGAAAATTAATGAAATCCTAGCACCGAGTTGTCTTTTGTAGCCTCTTATAACAACCTGGTGTGCATTGGGGATTATATTCTAACCTGCCCCAATATATTGGCTATAGCTAAGCAGAAGACCAGAAGACTGTCAGCTACTTTACTCTAAGACTTTGTTGGTCAAGTTGGTAAAGTTGCCGACGTTCTAGACATGCCTCAGTTAAAAAAGTGAATAGTTTTATCATTGTAATTTTGCTTTAGTTAAAATTCAGTTTCATTCTTTATTATATTAAGTTGAAACATTCACCGCTCACGGTTTCGCCCGAGTGGTGTGTTGATAAAACTTATCTTTGTAGTATTCCAGACCTCGCATATATAATATAACTAGCGTACACCCGCGACTCCGCCCGCTTGGAACCATTTTTGAAAATAAATAGCCCATGTGTTATTCCAGACTACGATCTATAATGTGTGCTATTTTATTGAAATCTGTTCGATAGTTATGGGGTTTGGGCGGTGATTTTCAAGAAATTTTGATGCAATAATTTTTCGTTTGTCACGAAATCTGTACACCAATTTTCTACTTGACCTTGACAACTGAAGTAAGTCCCATAGAAACCTTCACTCCCCATTTTATTATGGAGTTGGGGGCAGATATTTACAAGAAAAATTATGCGTATTTTTCGTTGGTATGAAAGAGTCCACAAACCCGTGATTAGCTTTCGAACAAAAAAAACTGCGGAAAGCTCCATACAAACTCCCATCCCCTTTTTTAGAAGAAAGTGTGAAAGAGACAAAACTTACCTCGATATCACTCTACAGACCAATGTACCACATAAAATAACAAGTCAATCTGACGCTCCATTACAACGTGAAAGAGGAACAAACATACAAATAACGACGTGAAAGTATTTTCACATTAATAATATTAAGTATGGAAGTATGTATTAGTAGCCTGAAACAAGTTGATAAGAAAAATTAAAACTAAATAAATAATATTGAAATGAATATGGGTTTGCAATTCAAACAAACACGCCCATGACTCAGTAGCGCGGGGTCCCTCGGCTGTCTGGAGGTCAGAGGACTGGTTCGGGCCTTTGTCCCGCAACCCTGACCTACCTTCGTGATTTATAGGACCCGCCGCACGTACGATATATGTATAAAAGTTTGTGAAATACAAACATACTTGAATATCTGACATTGTACGAGGTGAGATAGTGAGTGATTTATAAGCAAACTTTTTAACAATTCCTACTAAGATTAAAGAAGTGAAAGTAACTACACATGGCTGGTTTCAAACAATCAGAGGCCCACTACTGAGTATTGGTCTCTCCTCATACTGAGGAGGCCCAGAGCATACTCCACCACGCTGCCCCAATGCGGATTGGTGGAACTACACATATCGGTACATATCTGTCTGTCCGTCACTTTGTTCTTCTGGCTTTCGCGCTTAAACGACTGAATTGATTTTCATGAAATTAGATACAGAAATAGACTGCCTGACAAACAATAGGCTACCGCATGCTATGTTACGGGTACTCACGATATTATTTTTTGCGCCGATATGTCGACCCAGTTGCATGGTTCATGATCCGAGCTGAACTGCGGTGGGGATGAAAAACTTTTGAAGAGCGCGACCTGGGATTCGAACCCGGACCTCCCGAGCAGGAAGCCGAATTCTTAACATCATTATTACCGCTTTTAGTAGATAATTAGCGGTTTGAAACCAAGAGCTTGCCCAATCAAATCTATAGCTCCGTCGATCGTTTGACCAAATATAAGAATAAAAAGGTTGATTTTATTTCATTAATCAATAATTTTAATAAGCAAAGCAAGGGTTGGGGCGCAGTCGTCTTGTTGGGTAAAATTTCGCTAATCATGCTGTATAATGATAATCCGAAATGTTTGCACAAGCGTGATTAAATTATAAAAAATACCTAAGTTTTCGGCTCGGCGGCGTGTTTCAATGATAAGCGGCTGAGACATATACGTTTTCTGTTACGTTCACGTCAAACCCTTCAAAAATCGTTGGGAATGACATTGGTGCAGAAAAGATGGCGTCTGTTTTTCTATACTAATATTACAAAGTACTTTTAGTTTCGGAGTAGATTAGTTTCGGTGCCTATTCTCCTCAACCAAACTATGTTTGTTTTAAATTTATTCAAAATTTTCAAATCTTCAACAACAAACATAACATATTTGTTTACAATATTATTGTTGATATGTATTACGTATTTACTAAGTGCGAGAAGACGTGCTATGAACAAATATTCTTCTATAAACATATTTCTTACGTGTGCATTAAATTATTATATAAAAAAATAAAATAAAGTCGTACTTTCTAAAAGTGCATCACAACACGCGCCATAATAGGAAATATTATTCTCCATATATAACACATTCAGTATGTGGAAGTGAAAAAAATATAAAACTAGGCAAAAGTACAAAAAGCAGCTTCAAAACTAAATATTACAAAGTAAACCAGTCACATTGAACCATATTTCCATGTCGTTTTATTTCCCATAGTTAACTTTAACTGATAATCATGGGAACCGTTGTTATCAATGTGTACCGGCCACGAATTCGAATATGGGAATCACGTCTCCCGTCTACCGTTAACATATGTACTTTAGAACGTATTTTGCTTCGTTTTATGATGACAACAAGGACCCGAGAACAAATGTTTATGTGGCACATACACGGGAATTGAATCCGGGATCCCTTGCTTCGGAAGCGGGATCTATTTTAGAACGTCTTTTGCTTCGTTTTATGATGACAACAGGGACCCGAGAACAAATGTTTATGTGGCACATACACGGGAACTGAATCCGGGATCCCTTCCTTCGGAAGCGGGATCTATTTTTGAACGTCTTTTGCTTCGTTTTATGATGACAACAAGGACCCGCGAACAAATGTTTATGTAGCACATACACGGGAATTGAATCCGGGATCCCTTCCTTCGGAAACGGGATTACACTTTTTCTATCCGTCGTTCAGTCATTCTCTTCCCCATTCTTCTATGTACCGTCTTGAGGCGGTATGTTGTTGTATCTAGGTTCAATTGGTATCGTTATTATTTCCGTTTTTTTCAGCAAGATATCTGCTTTCCTGCTTTTTTCTCTTCCCACCGTGTTCTTTCTTTCTCACAGTCTACCTGGCATGCTACACGGTTTTAACACACCAGTCTGGAGTTGCATTAGCAACATTGGAGATTAATCCATGGGCGGTGACCACTAACCATCAGGGGAACCGTCCACTCGTTTGCCTATTTATTCCATAAAAATATCTTCAGCATACATTTTTTATTCCGTTTCCATAAAAAGAGTAAAAACACGTTTTACAACCGTATTCAGTAATAAGAAAATATTAAAATTGCTCCTTAGCAATTTTCCAAAGTCTGTACTTATAACTGAGAACTCTCCGCACCTCACGTTGTTTTTCCTCACTGAAACAAGTGATAACAGACTTCTAATACGAACATAACTTTTTTTAAATAAGAGTTTTGAACCCAGGACTTCCCGTTCCAGAGAACAAAGTTTATTAAAAATATTCAAAAGCACAAATTTTAATTATAGATCCATACAAAATTTCATAATTGTACTGTTAACCGTTGAACAGATCCAATCCTGAACGTAGTATCATCAGGTCATGCTTGTTATAAAAATGCATCGACACCAGGATGAAAACTTTATGCAAAACTTTAGGTCCGTAGTATAAGGGGTGGGTCTAATTAAGCTTGCAAGATTTGACCCGTAACAAACATATATACAAATATACTAATATACAAACATATACTCCATGTTAAATAAAAGCTTGTAAAAGTCCAGTGTCAAGACGTTCGTTCACGCTAATCTCTGAATCCGGTGAACCAATATCAATGAATTTTTTATATATCCTATATTGATGAAGAATAATAGAATTTTGAGTTCTACTAAAAGGACAGGAGGAAAGTAACAAGTAAAAACTAAGAAGTTGACTCAGAAACCACTGAACTGATTTATATTCAATTGGGTACTATTCTATTATATACTGGGATGGCTCTTAAGATTATTTTTATTCCAGAAAATAGTGTTATTCTCACGAGATAAAAATTAAAAATTGATAACATACATATGTATATGACTATCTGCACCCGGCCCGCGTTGCTTTGCATCAATTCAACAATAAATCCGTTCGATATCATTTTGCTACCAAAATATTTCACAGAGAATTCTGAACAAAGTTGCCAATGACATCAGTGCTGTGTCTCCTACCATTTCAGAGTCTATAAAGCACAAACAAACAAACATTGCTGTATATTTATATATAGATATGAAAAAAGTTTGCCTAGTCAGCTAGTTAGTTACAATTTAGTAAGGTTAGTGACACGAGTGTGTTGCAATAACAGACAGACCTGCATTCTTATCAATGATACATACTTAGGGAAATATTTTCGATATCCAATTACAAGAAACTCGGCATTTTTTATTGTTTATAGCTAAACAAAAAATAATAAACTCAACATTTTCATCACAACTTTAGAATCAGTAACAATGTATATTAAGTTCAAAGTCTAGTAATTTTAAAGTTCAATTTCGAACGTTACATAATTTCTACCACGATGTTTTGAAATGATAATTCATATAGAAATACAGATAAGTTCACGTATCAATTTAGCAACATACAACCACAGTCTAAAAGACTGCAGTAGCCCAATGCTTGAACGTTAATAAGGTGCGTGGTAGCGAGGTCCCAAGTTCTTATCCATATTCTACGAAACAAGCATGTGAAAACATTAAATATACCCACAGGTTACAATCTCCATAGTTACCTGGTTTCCTATTTCGAAAGCCTGGCTCAAAAAGAAGGGTGAAATAAGTTTGAAGATCTGTCCTTCGATCAAAATGATAGAAGATGTCGCTTGCTATAGTATCTATACTTGGTGCAAATACGATCTGGAATCCTAATCAGTACAAATTTCAGATCGAATTTGCACCGAGTGATATTTCCAAAACGAAAGAAAGAAAGAACATTTATTTGCACAAACACACAGCACAGTTAATAAGAGACAATATAAATAAATAAAAGACAAATTGAAATACACAAAACACATAATAAAAAAAACAAAAACATTTAAATAAAAAACAAGAAAAAGAAAAAAAAAAACTAGAAGTTACCGCAATGTGCTGCAAAATATATGCAAAAAGGAAACTCGTTCAGCATTATGTTTTGATTTTCAATCAAAACTGCTGATTTTCAACGAGATCCTAAACTGTTGGGCGTAAAATGATCAGAGCTAGAGCGTATTGTTTAGTTAAAGTAATTAGGATACTGTTTTATACTTACTATGGTGATTAGACAGCGGATATCGACAGCGGAAAAGAGAGAAATATCTCCAAAAAAATGAGCCAATTTTGATTGATTTTTGATTGAGTTTTGTAAGAATCATAACAGGGAAAGCCAGGGGTCATTACACCTGTTCCATGTACCCCTGGGCTAACAGCATAACCGAGGCCGGCAGCGAGTTTAAAACATATTTTATCAACATATATTTTTATTCGTCGTTCATATATGTATCAATTAAAACACACATAATTCAATATAAAATTTGTGGTTTTCCTCTGTAGGCGACGTCATATAGTTACAAGTTAATTATTTTATTTTTACCTTTTCCCCAACGTTAATATTCATCAGGAAAATACCGCATACTTCCTATTGATAAAATAATAAATTTAACGGTAATTATTTTATACAAAAAACTGTTTATAGTACGAGTAATATAAACATATAAAAATCAATGGTCAATGAAATGGTAGGATTAAGCATAAGCACTATTATTTCCGTGCTTCAGAGGGCACGTAAACCGATCTCGGGTGTTATAGAATAACAATGGTTGAGCCATGTCAGAGACCTTTGGGCGGTTTAAAACTCCTGAAATTTGGGTTGCTCACTAACTCCTCCACCAATCCGCATTGTAGTGGAGCAGAGTGGAGTATAGTCTAAGCCTCCTCACTAGACCTTTGCTCAGTTGTGGGCCATTGAAGTCACACTAAAATTTTGCGTCGCCAAGAAAGAAAGGATTGTATGTTGCAACGTTTACAAGCGTGTAGAAGATGAAGAAAGTGAATCAGAATGGACGTAGTAACTTCTTCACGAAAGATTCAGAACCCGGCGGCTTGTTTCGATTGTACAAGATCGAAGGAGTTAGGCAACAGCTGGCGTGGTGGGTGGAAGTATAGGTGAAAGCTAGTGGCAAAAATTTCATGAGCGCTTCCGTGATTCGGACGGCGCGTAAAGCTGACAGTCTCGGTTTATATCGGCAGCAATTGTTGAGCCAAGTCGGAGGTTGTCGCCGGCATAAAACCTTCCGACAGCTTGAGTTGGCTACTAACCCGTGTTCAATAGTAAACCATCAATGCTAAGCCTTCCGAAGTACCCGGTTAATATTGACACCAACGGACCCCAAACACACCACAGACGCTTTCGGACCTATAACAGAAAAGTAGTATGACTAATGTATCGGGAGAAAAAATACTTAAAACAACATACCCCTTTTCACTGTACCAGCTATAGACAAAATTGATTTTAACAATCACACAAAGAGACTTAAAACAAACAAAACAAAAGAGATCATACAGAAAAATATCACAGAACTTTCAACTCGAGCAGTTTGTCACTTAATTTCAGACAATGTTCCCACATCGCTCAAATAAACGCTACAACACTTACTTGGTCCCTATTCTCAGAGCGCACGATATAGAATCGCATGCGATATGTCTTCCGTCGCGAATTTCGAATGCACGTTCGAGAGGAAAGTTTAACAATGGATTGGAGGTTTCAAAATGGCCACTAATTATTGGCTATACGTTATTTTACGACGTAAGTTGCTGGTCGTTTTAAATTTCACATGCACGTACTATTGTTCGAATGATTTGTCTTTATGACAGTTTACTTTCTACTTCATCTGTTTTAATTTACAAAACGGTTTAGAACTATTTCCTGGTTTTAAACTATTTCCTGAGATAGTCTGCTTTAGAAATATTTCCTGGTTACTCGGTGGACCGGTTTAGAACCATTACCTGAGCTGGTCTAGTTGGTTGAGACCAACAGCAGACCTGAGGGTCTGCTTGATCTCTGTTAAGCTTAATCTCTGGTCTGCTTGATCTCTGGTCTCATTGATATATGGTCCGCTTGATCTCTGATATACTTAGTTTGCAATAACTCGGCTCAACACGAGGATTAGCTTTAACCCTTTATAACCTCATCAATGTTCCATTACTGAGTACGGTTCTCTCTTCATAGATGAGGTCTTTATACTCCAACATGCTGCTCCAATCCGAATTGACGTAGACTTCAGTAGCCGACTCAAATCGTTAAAGTTTTAAGCCTTCCGGAGGCAAACAAGGCTTTTTTTTGTATTTAGAACTTCCTACTATTACTGTAAATGCGAATATGAGGATGTTTGTACTTAACGTAAAAACTACTGAAGCAATCTGGATGAAATCCGGCACAGAAGTAGATTATATGTTGGAATAACACAGGCTGTTTTTTATAAACGTACCTACGGCACGGACGAATCCACGGGCGGTAATTATTACTTCATAACGTTGGGCGTCCGTCAAACCGTGACTAACATCACAGCTGTAGCGCTACAGTTCATTCAGCCTACGATGGTACGAGCCTTAACGTAGGCCTGTTACAGTTTGTAACTTACAACACCATCCGACATCCGGTGAGTCATCTGTTCCACAGACTAACCTTTTACGAAATTTCTCCAGACATTACATAATACGCACCCACCTAAACAATAATATTGTTACTAAAATTATCATTATTGTCAATTCTTAGTGGCTTGGAAGCACCTCGTCAGCTCCTCAGGCTTTTCAGACCAGGCAAGATCTTAGTAATGAAGAAAACGAGATAGAAGAAGAAGAAATCAAATCTCGTCCACCAATACAGGCTAATTTGACAGGCCGGTTGGTCTAGTGGTTAGTGAACCTGACTACTACGCCGAAGGTCGTGGGTTCGATTCCCCAGGTAATTTCTGTGATGAGCAGTTACGTTTGTTCTGTGTGACTGGGTGTAAAAATTTATACATGTATTTACAAATATATATGAATGTATATCAGTTGTCTGATCACCAAAGCTACCGCTTCACAAGCTACCGCTTAGTTTAACCTTAGATGGCCGGGTGTGATTTGTCCAAAGATCATTGGATATTTAGAATACGCACTTGGCCAGCGTGGTGGACTACATATTGCACCCCTCACAATGTGGATGACCCGAACCCAACGGGACAGTTGGTTGCAGTGATGGTAGTTCTAATGTGAATTACAAACAGATTCCCATTTCCCTCGGTCACGGTCTCTTGAGAACGGCCACATCTTGAATAAGTATACCGAGTTTCATTTATTTTTCAGTTTCCTAACACTTTTAAATAGCAAATCAACAGTATCGGTAACACTTAAAATAATATTTAGTACACGATTTTATGTCTAAAATATTTAATCATATTATTTGTTGACACATATAAACGAAAAAAACCACTTTGTATAAGGTTCTTATGAAATGAAAAATTTTATAGATAATTGTTAAGTTTCAGAAAATTTACTAGAATATATTACCACGAATAATGCAAGCACCAGCTAGTAAGAAAAAAAGTTTTTAATTTAAGGGATCTCCGAAAAACATACGTTTCCCATCAGGGTCAATGCGGCACGGATGTGTTAATCACTTCATATACAAATCTGACTCACACATGCCCATTTTTTTTTCTCTTACTCTCTGTCTCTTCCATTATTCATGGTTTCCTTTGCAAGGACTTATTAAATATTAAAAATTAAATCCCATCACGATTAATTCACATATTCAGTCCGTTCAATTATCAAACTATTCCAAAAAAAACAGGAAAAGAAACATATTCTCGTACTGTCTAGACGGACTTAGCAAAATAACAGCATAACAAACATTAAAATACCAACGTCAATACATTTCCGAAGAAAATGCTGTAATATGTACTCAAGAGGAATAATATTGACAAAACACGAAGTACTCTGTCCAAGTAATTCATTCAAGAAACACACAAAGACATACTATTACACCAAAGACGACGAACGCACACATAACTTCAATAATACCTCAAGTGCGAATTCCAGGTACAATAATACCTCATTCTCTAGAAATAGAATGCAAATAAGATAATAACGTCCTATCAACGTTTAACCGAGGAACCGTTAGCGAGACGGCGACAATCAAACAAATTAAAGAGACCCGCCGCTACCAATAAAATGTCCTACTGTCACTACCTCTCAATCGGGCGGGTTATTTGGAGGAATCGCGCGACAAATTGCAGGAGTATCGCGAATGCATGGGAAACGCTAGTCTGTGGCACCTTTACAAAACAGTAGGTTAGCAAGGTGCGTTCGACTGGACGTAAGTCGCATTCCTTCGAAGAGGAAAATGAATGCAACCGGTTCTTGGAACGTATGCACTATTTATAAGGCTGCAGACTTTAGTTTGCGTTTGAGAATTGTTGGTTGTCTCAAACTGAGCTTTTTGCAGTTGACTCAGAGCTTCGTATTAACCTGATGTTGGTCGCAGGTGGTATTTGGCGGGGCGAAGTCGGTCTTTGCGCGGGAAAACGTATCGCATTTGACGCCGGTGAGTCAACCGCTAGCTATAGTAACGCTCTGTTACGAATGCATTCGTGACGTGAGTATAGAATTCGCGAACGGAATCTCGCGACGGAACCGGGTGACTGTTTTAGAAAATCCGGCATTGACTGACCTGACTCACTAATGGCTAAGCAGATATGCTGTGTAATCAGCATTTGTTATAAATATAAATAAAAATAAATTATAAACGGTATTTTGTTTTCTCATGGCATTTTTTTACTATGCAGCTTCTTCTTCGGCCAGCTGCAGGGTGGTCAGGTCAGACTGTGAAGCCCGTCTGGCTGGCTCTCTTACCGCCCTCCTTTTTTACATATTATAAGTTAATGCTTGTCTACAGTCTCACCTGATGGTAAATGGCGCTGTAGTCTTAGATTGTAAAGCGAATTGACTTAGAAGAAGCCTATTCACTCTTGTCGCCTCTTACTGCTTACGACTCGTCCTATTACAGGTGGGGGCTTTAAAGACAGTTCTCTCTTTTTCTCTCCCTCTTTCAGTCAACCTCCTTCCCATTATTCCTCCATCACCCGTCCTGAAGTGATATGTTCGTCGTCTTTGACTCCGGTCAGCGACGTACTGATGCCCTAGTTTATATCTGCGCGCGCGCGTCTTTTGCTTCCTTCCTACATCCCAACCTTGCGTTGTTAATGGGCGACGGTGATCGGAGGGGGTTGAGTGGTAAGCTAATGTATATATTTATTTATAATATATATAATAGACATATAACATTTATATTAGTATGTTAATTACAATATATAAAATACAAAGGTAAAAAGTATATTTATGTTCATCTTCATTATCATCTCAACCCATCATGGCCCACTATTGAGCACGGGTCTCTTCTCTGAATGAGAAGGTAAAGGCGATAGTCCATCACGCTGGCCATGTGCGGATTGGCAGACTTCACACACCTTTGAGTTTTGCAAACTCCCCAGCATGCAGCTTTCCTCACGATATTTTCCTTCACCCTTATAGCGAGTGACATTTAAATGCATAAAACATACATAACTCCGAAAAGTCAAAAGTGCGCGCCCTGGGATTCGAACCCGGACCCCCCGAGTAAGTAGACTGCAAGTTAAATAAAAGCTTTTAAAAATATAATTAATTCAAATAGATTATAA
>DWJZ01007086.1:0-12424 GCA_018249125.1 Asbolis capucinus
AATACAAGTAAACGCTTTTTTGGGACCAGACGGCCGTGTGTGAGTTGTCCGGAGATGTTTATTTATTTCTGAGATAACGTACGTAGGCACAGACAAACAGTCGAAAATTCTAAAAATCTCCGTTCTATTCTTTTATAAATCCCCGTAAATGTTCTCTTATGGATGCTCTATGGTAATTTCATAGATTTGACAAATAAAACGATAGACGTATTTGTTTAACTTCAAATTAAATTACTATTAACGTTGCGTTCAGAAGTTTTTTTTGATACAAAAGGTAGCTTCAGAAAACTTTTTAGAAATATTTACACAGCTTCCTAAGAATAAATGTTAATAAACTAAAAAAGTATTAAAATGAAGGTATACTAAACGTGAGACAACTGTGTGAGCATGGCACTGATCTTTTAAAACTCCATTGTTTATGTTCTTCCTTGCTTATTAACTAATTTGTGAACGAATACGAACTTATTTGCTATTACTAACTTTTGTGATTTGTATGGGAAAGTTATGTTTTTTTTAATGAATAAATATCATATTTTATTAAATTTTGTCCTCGCCTGGATGATACAAACCCAAAAACACAAACAGCATTCAAATTGGTTCAGCAGTTCGTGAGCTATAAGTGGTGTATTTTTTTTATTAAATATTTTAAATAAATGCTTGGTTTCAATCCCACTTGATGGTAAGTGGCGATGTAGTCGTAGATGGTAAAGCGCTTAACTTAGAAGCCTATTTACTCTTGCCTTGAAAACACCTACATTATACTCGAGCAGAAACACTGACGCTCGTAATTAATTCCAATCCTTCGCGGTACGCCATACAAAGGACGAGGCGAAACATGTCGTCCGTCTTTTTCCATATACTATGTATTTCAGTCGAAAGATTGAAAAACAAAAAAGAAACTTGAAGTATAGCAACCAAGTGATCAAACAAAGCTCCAATGTTTTTCATTGTTTCAAAGAAAAAATAAAAATAACGTACATTGACAAAAAGATACAAAAACAAAAAGTGTATTTTTGTAACATTTCTAATGCTCTGATAATTATGAAAGTGAAAAGAAATCAACAACCCAAGTCACTGGCTGTTTCCCTCCAACTTTGTTATCTCGACCCGCCACAGGCTTGAGAGATTTCAATTCGGACATTATTATATTTATTCGTTCGTGAACTTTCCTGCTTCAATAATGACGAAAAGAAATAAAGAAGTCTGTAACGACGTCTGCCTTTTATAATGTAAGGAGGTCATTTTGAACACAAACGTCAAATGTCTCTTTTTACACTGGGAAAATATTTATAGAAGTTACTCATGTATAATGAACATTAAGTTGGCTTATTGTTCAGCGAGGAGAAAATATTTATAACTCCTTTGAACACCGGCAAACAAAAACAATGAGAAGAAATCAATTAAACAAGGTGAGAAAGAAGCAGTACTAGCGTTATGTACATCAATTCCGTCTCTTTTCTTTTAAAAATAAAGTAAAAACTCAAAGTTTTCGTTTTTGTTACTTTTCTTATCGATCTATTATCAGATATTCAAATATTTTTGGGCCCAAAGTTACCGTAACATATTTCTATTATATTTCGACTTAATCAATTAAATGTGTACCTTACTCTGTTCCAAGAATATTAAAGAACTTAAATCGGTTTATACCATCAGTTACATCCTTTTCAGCAACTCCAAAGTGCTTTATTTTCGAATATACGCAAAATTGTATTGTATTAACCTGTACAGTATTATTAATGTCACTTCTGTATAAAATATATTTTTTGATAAAATCTACTTATACCAGTTTACACTCGGCACACAGATAAAACCGAACCATGTTACAGATAAATTATACTAAGTCAAAATAATGAATATGGGTAGGTTGTTAAAATACTTTATTCAAACTTATCTCGATGTATTAAGTATGTATTTTGTTCTTTGTTTTATATAGAGACTTAAATTTGCACTAGGAATACAAATTACCGTATTTTCAGAAAAATGTCTACATCAATTGACTAGTAATTTAACCTAGGTTAATATAATCAATGACTAGCTTTTGCCCGCGACTTCGTCCGCGTGTTCGTGGTGGTGGGTGGTGGTCAAAATGCTGCCCTTTGCCATATGTGAATTACACGCGAATATAATGATACGATTTTAAAGGTTTTTCTCAGGGTCAATTCTATCTCTGTACCAAATTTCATCAAAGTCGGTTCAGTTGTTTAGGCGTGAAAGCGTAACAGACAGACAGAGTTACTTTTGCATTTATAATATTAGTAGGGATTGTTTACCAAGTCTGTTAAACTTCTTTATTGTAACTTGGATAAATACAATGAAATTAAACTTTTTAACATTTCAGTATACTTACTCCTACTATAATATAATGATTTTTTTTTGACAAAATCTTACTTATACTCCGTTTCACTAGGGACACGTGACTACTAATTTTGGGAATTCTGTACGGTACGTAACTTATAGTTAAACTAGGTCAATATAATCAACGAGATGGGTAGGGTCTGTTAAACAGAATACTTTATTCAAACTTTGTGATATATGAAGTTTAGTTTGGAAGGAAGAAGACTGTTAGGGACAGTTACTGTAATGGGAACTACGAGTGTCTTACCGCGGCCACAAGTTAGTGTCGGCCTGGGTTAGAAACAGCTCGGGCCACGTACTTCAGCTTCCATTACTCCTAATACGTCTTGCTTAATCACTTCTGTGGCTTCGTTTCGTTGACATGGGTTGGAATTGAAGTAAATGTGAATCATTTCAGGACGCGGAAAAGTTTAAGGCGTTGTCCTCACCGCGTGCACTGTTAAGAACTTTATGGGGCAAGGAATGGTTATACTAATTAGTAATTTTCGAGCCATAGGATGCTAGGTAATTTTGAAAACAAATCCAAGAATTCCAGCATCTATACTTGTCTTTACTGTCGGTACTTCTTTACAGTAAACATTAGTCTTTTGTTAATTGATTTATATGAGGGTATTAATTAAATCTAGTTATAATCTGTTTCTTTTCTCTTACGATCATCCTTCCGTCTCTTCCTTTGTCCAAATCTAAGTCTTGGCATGTCATTGGTATGCCTAAGGTCATTATCAGTTCTGATTGCTATCATTGCTTGCTTCATTTCTTTGTCGTTCCCGCGCTTGTGAAATATCCTTCTTCAGCAGCTTTAATGAAAAGTCTGGTGTTGCAAATGTCCTTGAAAAGCTGTTGTCAATTCTCATTATGTGACCTGTCTGCTCGTTTGTCAGCCTGTAACATAAAATGTGTTCCGCTAGATGGCGCTCAGAAATTTATCAAGTTCTCTATGATTACACTTGTATTAAGTACAGTTATATTACCTTTCTGAAGGTAATAAAATTTACGTCGTGGTGCGGTGTCTCTGTAAGCTGCGGCTCTGTGCACAAGGGGCTTGTGATCCTGCTTATTTATCTCGGCTTTTAATAATTGTACATTTTCTTCGAGATACAAATTTCTTTGTTAATTATGACTTTGTTGGAATTTACTATTTCATATTATTTAAGTATGACGTGCTTTAGTAAAACGAAAAGCAATCTGCACACACGAAAGTTCTGTGTAAAGTCGCCAAGGGTGGCCTAGACCCGTCAAAAGGAGACCATGGTCAGGACTGGGACAGCTCAGCCACGTTACATCTTATAACATGGTGACACAAGCACGCAGCACACGTACGTCGCGTTTCGCCTCGTCCTTCATTATCCGTACAGCGAAGGAATGGCATAAGTTGCCCGCGTCGGTATTTCTGTTTGATTATAATGTAAATCTCTTCAAGTCAAGACTGAATAGGATTTTACTTAGTGCGCTTCACCATCAAAGACTACGTCGCCACTTACCATCAGTTGGCTTCGTAGTCAAGTGCTAACTTATTTAATATAAAAAAAACATCGATCACTTATAGTTTTACCAAAAATAACACTAACCAATGCAAAAACTACTGAATCAATGTGGATAAACTTGGGCACAGAGATAGATTATAGACTACGAAAATACATAGGCTACATTTTACTAATGTAACTACCACGCGGGCGATAAATAGGCTACAGTAATTTTTCGGCCGGTCTTTTTTCTTCCGGCCTACACTAGCGTACATAGTTATACGTTTGGATCTTTAATAAAGCCGATGGCACAAATAATACCAGACTGGGGTGTTACTGACGCGTTGCCCGACAGAAAGGAAGTAATAGACCTGCTTACACAGAGAAGAAACAGAAATAACGGAAGCGGTACTTAGCTAAAGCAGAGATCAGTAACGACAGCAACTGACTCCAGATACACCAACAGCATACCACTTCAGGACGGGAGACAGAAGAAGAATGGGGAGAAGATTAGAGGTTGAGACAAAGACAATTACAACAGTTTACTATGAGAAAGAAGAAAACCGACTCGATTAGTTTTACCCCAACTGATAACATGACGCTCTCGGCTATGTTAGTGCAAAACAAAGCTAATTTTTAAACTAACATTTTAGTCAACCACGCTACATTACTCTCGAGAGTACAAGCGTACTTTCACCAGATAAGAAAGCTTAAGCCAAGCCTCGCTCCTCGGTAAGCAATGACGGCATTAAGGCTCTTTGGGGTCCCTAACACAAGGTTTGCTTATTTATCGCTTAACTTATGGATACGTTTAAGGAAAATGTGTTTGCGGAAGTGGGGAAAAATACTGATATTGCAGCACGCTTTTACGCGAATGTAATTTATCAGGATATATTTCATATTTATTTGTATCTATTTATTTGTTTCACAAAGTTAAATACATGTGAAATTATACATGTTTATTTAAATTTTTTTTTTTAAATCAAAATAATATTACCAATTACTGCATCAAAATTTTGTTTTTATCAAATATCTACACTAATATTACAGAGCGGAAGAGTTTGTTTGTTTGAACACGCTGATCTTAGGAACTACTGGTCTGAATTGGAAAAAGCTTTTAGTTTTCAATAGTCTATTTATTGTTGACGGTTATAGTCTATAAGTCGAAGTAATAAGTTTATCGTAAAACTGCTTTATTCCCGCGGGATAACAGGTAAAAAGAGTATGGTAACTCTGAAACCACTTGAGTGATTTACATAAATAAATTCGTTAAATTTAGATAATGATTTAGATACTTTTAGATACTTTTTTCTTAGAAAGCTATTTTATTCCCGCGGGATGAACGTAAGAATAATATAAATTTGATGAAATGTATCACCAATAGATGTAAACACGTCCAATTTTTGTTATTTCACCTGCCAGATCGTTTTGCGGTTCAATGAACTTGATAACCTATCCCGCCGTTCTGTTATCCCGCGCTGATATCCAATAAACTGGCCAGACATATCATTTTGTCCTTGTACAAACTTTTACCACACAATACTGTAATATATACAAGTAAAAATAAAAATGCGGACCTGCTTATATAGCTGGATAGATTTCTATAGAACAGCGATTCTCAACTAGTGGCTTAGAAATAACGCTTGGTACTGAAAGAAAAATTTTGAATTTAACAGAAATCTTGTATGTACAGCCCGTATGTATAGCCTAGAGGTTCAAAATTCGGCCTCCTTCTCTGGGGGTCCGGGTTCCAAACCCAGGGCGCGCACTTCTGAATTTACGGAGTTATGTGCGTTTTAAGTATTTAAATGTCACTATGATGTTGAAGGAAGACATCGTGAGAAAACCTGCATGCCGGGGAGTTTGCAAAACTCAAAGGTGAGTGATATCTGCCAATCCGCACTTGGCCAGTGTGGTGGACTACGGCCTTAACATTCTCATTCAGAAAAGATGCTCGTGCTCAATAGTGGGCCATGATGGGTTAAGATGATGCTGATAATGTATGTATAGTGAACCTAGGCTCACTCTTTAATCTCTCATTTATTAATATTGCTACACTAAGGTTGTCTGGAACAGATCACGGATCAGAACCTTTTGAGTAACAATTTCCGGTTTATTCTTACATTTGATCTGTGGACAATATATAGTATTTTTTGTGTATACGAAAGTATACGTTTAACTTGAAGGAAAAATACTACCTCAAATATCTGACAAAATCTTGCCAATGTTCTAGAAACAGTACGAGTAAAGCCGCGCTTAGTTGTGGCTCATCAAATAATTGCAGCTGATATTAATAATATGGTTATAGCATACATTGAAATAAACAAATCACATTAATTATTATCGACACACTTAGGCTTTTATAAATCCGAAAATAATACACGTAACATAAGATATAGGCGTTAGATATGCAAATTGATTGAAATACAAGGTCCATTAAAATATTTGAAATCACAAGCTTTAATTACAAAGCCTTAGTACGAAAAAACACAGAATTTCATAACTGTATTGCTAATAAACAAATTGATCCTGTATTGATGTTGTTCGAACCTATAAATTTAAATGCATAATTTTGTGAGGAAGGATGAATGTTTGCTACTCCTTCACGCAAAAATTACTGTATGGATTTGAATGAAATTATAAGAACGAGCTACAGTTTATCAAGTACTCACGCTGGCAACACCATGGCCGACAGTCGACACTAGTATAAATTCTTCTTAAAGACAAGTAAGATTTTGTCAGGCGTATAGTCAGCAAAAAAAACACCGTTAGGACAGATCAGCATCCCCGAGACATATGAGGTAAACTAATGGATGGAGAGAAATAAATATGTGAGATGAAGCAAATATTGAATATTTTTTAGATTTGTTCCGACGTTTGAAGGAACGTTCATTAACTTTGATGGATTATGCAGATTGAGAGTGATTGTTCTTTCTTTTATTCTTTGTTTATTCTGATACTAGAAGGACTGAAACTGACAGAACAAGCTAAATGTGAAAACAAGTAAGAGCTAAGTAGCTTGAAACTAACATAGCATCCAAAATATCAATTTAGTATTGATGTGATTAATTTGAAAAACATTAAATTCGCGAAATAAAAATATTCTTAATATATGTACTTAATTTTGTTTTTAAAAAACGTACCGGGAATTTTTTTCCGCTGGCTTTTTTGCTTCATTCCTACACTAGCGTTTAAAGTCTTGAGTTCATGTTGTTTTAAAGCTTAATTGATGTGAGGACTTTGTAATGTTAACTTTAGACTTTCGTTAAGTGAGCTACTGTTTCCTAAGACGAAATAAATAGACTTCATTTCAATATTTTGTGAACTTTCATGTATTTTCTTCTACGTGTTTATTTTTACATTAATTTAGTTATCGCTTGACTACAAACTGATGGTAAGTGGCGATGTAGTACATTTTCAAGTGCATTAACTTCAAAAAATTCTAAGCTCCTTTACACTAACCACCATTTAGGAGATACAACCCTTTGAGTAACAAATGTGATGGACACAGAGCGTTTAGAAAGCGTCCCCTGGGGCACGGAACCGTAACAATCATCTAGTTATAATGCGAACGTGACGTCACGGAATACAGGAATGTCTCTGATTACCTCCTCGTCCATTACGACGCTATGAATGTGGACTCAGCCATCCGTCTTCCGTAATCGCTGTGACGTCATCACACGACTGATTCGAATTTACGATAACACATTGTGTGACGGTTCATGAATGCTATAGTCCGTCATATATTGAACCCTGCAGGCTTGTTGGAGGTGACCCTGCACGAGAGGTCGCAGTTTCGATTCCTGGCTGGTGTTTCTGTTTGTTTGTGGGTGTTATTTGAGATATTTTGTGTCCATTGTCTATGTTAAAGCCACTTACAATCACCAGCTCCTTCACGTATAGCATTTTTCTTCATATTTCTATGATATAGTATGTTCATAGTTTCGCTCGATTTCTGTGCAATAGAATCAGTCAGACATTTCAATGTCATACTCTATGTCAAGTTGCTAACGGTGCGTCTTTTGAAAATACTCTTAATCTATTCGAAGTTCCTGCAGAGAGGGCCGAGAGGACCGAGAGGAAATTGAGATGTGCAGAACTCTTTAAATTGACTTATGAGCCGCTAGTTCTGACAAGAGCTCTTAAAACTTTTTATCGGACAGGAAGTGAGTAATGACTGTGAAATTTATTTCTGAACTGAAAAAACTCATTATAGCAGCCAGAGGAAAGGAAGCCGAACGATTTGGAACTTTGTAAGAACTGAAGTATCAGAAAATGAACCATTTTTAATAGTAAATATTTCTTTATCCGTTCGAACGATATTTTCAGAAATGATTTCGGATTTTTTTTTTAATTAATATAAAGTATAGTGATTCTTAAAATTGAGTGCATGTTATACACTAGAGTCCGCCCGTGGCTCCGCCCGCGTTTTGCCAATATTGATTAAAGTGGCCTGTGTCACTCTCTAGACCATCAAAATCTCCACATAAAAAACATGTCAATCCGTCGCTTCGCTTCAACGTGAACGACGCACAAACACACAAACACACACACTTTCACATTTATTACATTATACTGGTGCTATAATCCTACTAATATTATAAATGCGAAAGTTTGTAAGGATGTGTCATAGTATGTTTGTTACTTCTTCGCGCAAAAACTACTGAACGGATTTAAATAAAACTTTGCAATTATATAGCTCAGATATTGGAATAACATAATTAGTAAAATTAAAAAAAAAATTGTTTAATATTTTTGAAATATTACAAAAATTCGAAAAAAAATAACTTTATATCTCCGGACTGTGTCATCGATTTCGATAATTCTTTCGACTTACAAAAGGTAATTATAAATTTGAAAGTTGTGTGTATGGATGTATGTATGTTACTCTTTCTCGCATTAACTATTGAATAGATCTCAATGAAATTTGACACAGGCATAGATTGTGGTATGGAATAATAGGTTATGTTTTATCAATATTCCACGCGAGCGAAGCCGCGGGCGGACCCTAGTAAAACAATTACGTGTATATTAGGTATAAGTGAAATCTATTCGCAAATTTGTTTAGTCCTATAAATATCACAAGTAGTTATATAATTTGTACGTCAATGAATCAATAAATATTTAATGAAATACGATATTTAAATGATATCACTCGTTGATATATCTTACCAGTTATTTATGAAACAACAAGTAAAAACCCGTTAAAAATTACATAACCTGAAATTCACAACAATAATTTTGTAGTGAAAGCCGAAATAAAATGAAATTGTGATATTATTCTCATAATTAAACTCAAAATCTCACTCAAATACGCAAACAAAATTAGTAATAAATTTTTGCGTTTACAAATTTCAGACGTATTCATACTTAATTGAACATTATGGTATCTTGTATAAAAAATGTGTAATATATTGAACTGAATCTGCTTCGGAACATTGAATTTATTGGAGTATAGAGCCAGTGGACTGCTAGTAATGTTGATAAATACAACATGCCGTTTTACTGCTGTGCCCGCACGGAGTGTACGCACGCGTGGAGATTATACTTACCTAATACAGACCATGGGCTTGTGGGTGCAGTTATATTATAAATAGAATATGCTGTATTATTCCTATGCTCGCGCGTCGTGTGGAGATTATGCCTGCCTAATACATGCTGTGGGATTGTAGTTGCGATTATATTATAAACAGAACAAGCTGTATTATTCCTGTGCCCGCGCGTTTTGTGGAGATTAGGCCTGCCTAATACATGCTGTGGAATCGTAGTTGCGGTTATATTATAAACAGAACATGCTGTATTATTAAAGTGCCCGAGCGTCGTGTGAAGATCATGCCTGCCTAACACATGTTGTAGGATTGTAGTTGCGGTTATATTAAAAACAGAACATGCTGTATTATTCCTGTGCCCGCGCGTCGTGTGTCGATTATGCCTACCTAATACATGCTGTGGAATTATAGTTTCGGTTATATTATAAAAAGAATAAGCTGTGTTATTCCTGTGCCCGCGCGTCGTGTGGAGATTGGAGCGGCTTAAAATACAAACCCCAGTCCCATGCTGGCCTACCAGGGAGTCATAAGAGGCGTACAGAAGTCAGCTGCTCGGCGGTAGGTATTCACAGAGTGGTTATTATCTTTTGTAAAGCCCGTCTGGCTGGCAACAACCCTCTTGCTTGAATCAGAAACCAAACTATTCGTCGTGTTCCGGCTAGAGGCTTGAGAGCCAGTTCTCCTCTTTTTCTCCCCGTCCTTCGTCCATCCTCCTCCCCATTCTTCTTCTGTCTCCCGTCCTGAAGTGGTATGTTATTGATGTCGTCAGTTGCTATCGTTATTGATCCGCCGTTGTTTTGATAATGTACCGCTTCCCTTGCTTCTTTTTCTTCCCTGTGCATGCAGGCTATTACTTCCTTCCAGGCTATTAAGTTAATAACACCCCAGTATTGTGTTGTTACTGTCCATGGGCGGTAGTGATCACTTACCATCAGGTGATACGTCTGCTTGTTTGCCCGCTTATCACAAAAAAATATATAATATATGCCTTATAAATGCATTGGGATTGTAGTTGCGATTGTATTCTAAATAGAACACCCTGTATTATTCCTGTGCCCACGCGTCGTGTGGAGATTACGACAACCTAATACATGCTGTAGGATTGTAGTTGCGGTCACATTCTAAATAGAACATGTTGCATTGTTCCTGTGCAGCCGCGTCGTGTGGAGATTATGCCTGCCTAATACCTGCTGCGAGATTGTAGTTGCGGTAGACTCCGACTGGTCAAAATCGAGAAAACATTATGAAAAAGATCTTACTGATGTTTTATTATCGTTTCAGCCCGTAACCGTCAAACTGGGGGATAACTGTTAATGTGAGGAGCATAAGCCATGATGCACCACGCAGACCAAGTGCGGATCGGTGTACTTCACACGTGCAGGTTTCTTCACGATGGAATCCCATCACTCTAGCATGTAACAATCGGCTTCAGATAATGAAATAACTTGGAATAAAAAGAAATTCAAAAGAAGCGAGTGAATATGGAGAACAAAACGAGAAGTAAAGAGTGTGTGGCGGAGAGGGGGAGAATAAAAGTGGAGTTGAAGAGAAGACGATGTGAAGTCGCAGGAAAAAGCGAGTACTATATAATTTAAAGTCCTGTAATAATATATGTATATCGAGGCAGAGTCCTATTAATTTTGATTATCATCTTTATTATACCTCGTTATAGAACCTTTCTGTTCATTCGTCTGTTTAACATCTATCATAGTATATGGTCGTCTAACACAGTGAATCTTCCCTCACCGTATAATTTGGTACATTGAACCGAATAACAGGGTAGAGTTGTTTTACTGAGACAACACATTCGCACCTGTTCCCGCAGCTTGTTCTGTAAACACGAACGGTACACTTTGGACCGTTCAAGAATTAAGGGTTTTGGCTGGGGCCTTATCGTCTTTAGGTAATACGGACTTATTAACCTTTTCCCGCATCTACGTCCAATTGTAGCCGTTTCTGTGCCCTCTGGCTTCAATCGAACGGAGGCCCGCTACTAAGCACGGGTCTCCTCCTACTGACGGAGCTTAGAGCATACTCCACCACGCTGCTCCAATGCGGATTGGTGGGTTAGTGGCCAATCCAAGTGTCAAAAGTTTTAGGCAGCCTGAAAGCCTCCGACATGGCTTTACGATTGTTACTTAACAACAAACAGAGTCCGACGGTTTTACGTGCTCTTGGAAGCACGGAAGATTTCCATCGCTTACAATCTAAAAAAGCCACAGGGTTGTGAACCCTCATTATGCCTTATCATGAATTTAAAAATTCCTATTTTTTTACAAAATTTTGATTAATAATGGATTAGGTGTGAAAGCGTAATAAGCACCAATCCGCACTTGGCCTGCGTGGTGGATCATGGCTTATGCTCACATTGTGAGTATATTTTCCTTTATTAGTAAGGATTACGCGATTCATTATTGTGCCTCCACTTGTACTATTATATAGATATCTGTCCACTTTAAGCCACCTCTTTCACTAATTTATTTCTGTTCTCCGCGTGTACGCGTCTGTCAGGTAACGCCTAATTAACACCCCAGTGGTGTTGTTAATGACCTCCTACCATCAGGTGACCCGTCTACTCATTTCCTAGTTATAATATAAAAAAGTATCTTTTGCTCGTACAAAACAAATGCGATAAGTATTTGTTTTTACGCAAAAAACCTTAAAGATATATATTTATATATTTTTTTGTGAATCTGAGATACATAATCACGACAAGTGCTTTTATCAATATATTGTGGTGAAATTAGGGTTGTCAACTTTATTTTGTCTGAATATAGTATTTCTTTAACAAAAAGCTATAAAAACATAGTACGCTTAAAAATATAGTATTTAATGGGAAGACTAAAAACAAGACTAAGTTTATAGAAAAAAATCTTATGCACATTACGAGAGACGTTCAAAAATTGCGGATTTGTTTTAATAAATTTTATGTTGCTATTTCGAATATTGATTTATTGTACTGAAATATATTTTGGCGTACTACGCCTTGGCCAAAAGTATTAGGCACCCTATAAATTACTGCAAAATTACATGTTCAGGGAGAAAAAAAAGTACTTT
>DWJZ01007087.1:0-12421 GCA_018249125.1 Asbolis capucinus
ATATAAATAACTAAAATACAATTGTGTAAAAATAAGATTTTGTGTCAAAAACTTATAGTTAATAAAATGATTTGATTAACAAAACTACTTCCATTGGGTAAACAAAATAAAACAAAGGGACACACTACTCGGTTGTGGCTATCTCTCTCGGCCCAGATTAGGTTTACAGGATATCGAATAAAAATACATTTTACACTTATTCTGTAAGAGTTAATTTTTGCAAAAAACTATTTTTTCAAGTACGATGTCCCCTTATAATGGGTCCTTTAATAGTCTATAGTTTTCTCTGTCTATGGGTGCTAGAGTAGAAAATTGGCATTTGTTATGACAATGTCATGTCACGTGTTCTTTGATTGTCATTCTTATTGATTATGTTTTGGTATAAATTATCATTTCGAGATTATTTATATACGCGGACACATGTTTATTTTATAACGCAACATGACGGAAACTAATAAAGAAAGCGACAATCCTCTGAACATAGATGGGAGTAATTTCAATTCGGAAATGTATCTCGATGGACTTATGAAATGTGCTAATCTAAGACAAATTATGGATAAAGAAGCAGAAGTAATTAATCAGTGCCAATACTTACAATCAGAAATGCAAACGCTAGTTTATGAAAATTACAACAAATTCATATCAGCGACTGAGACGGTACGTAAAATGCGGTCAGACTTCCAAATAATGCAGGAAGAAATGAATAAGCTAAGCGAAAACATTAACAAGATTACCACCTTTAGCTCACAGATATCAGAGTCGTTAAAAGAGAGTGGGAATAACGTAAACAGGCTGTGTGGCACGCGCCAATTATTAGACAAGTTGCAATTCTTATTTCTCTTACCAACGCAACTCAATAAAGCGATTGAAGAGTGCCGGTACGTAGACGCTGTCCACGACTACACACATGCTCAAAGAGTACTTCAAAAATATGGCAATCAGCCTTCTTTTCAGAGCATTCAAACAGAATGTTCTGAAATACTTTATGGCTTAAAGAAAACACTCAGAGAGCGTCTACTAAGCCCTGAAACTTCCGCCTCCGAGCTGGCAGAGAGTGTCGGGCTTCTCAGGCAGCTGCAGGAGACAGATGCATCATTACAAGACATCTTTCTAAGCTGTGCCGAGAGTCGTCTCGATCAGCATTTGACTAGTCTCAGTGGTATAGTTGAAAGCACAGATATCCTGGAGTGGGTTGAGAAGTGTAACAATACTTTACTAGCAGACCTGGGTATAGTTATATCATGCTATCATGATATGTTTCAAGACCAAGAAAATATAAATCTTCCAGAGTTTGCCGACAAAGTAATGTCACAGGTTTTCCATCTTTTTGAAGAAGTTATAAAACGGCCAGAGAATGCTGGAACAGAAATATTGATCCGAGGATTGGATAAATTCTTTAGAAAGTTGCAGGCCATGTCCGAGATAATCTTCAGTGACACAATATCTATTAAAGCCCAAGATGTTGTAGTTCAATGTATCAATCATAAAGCAACCATGCAGTATCAATGCATCCAAACCCAGTTTAAGGAAAACCTCATGAGAGTTAGGCAATCTCTAGCTAGCAAGGGCACAGAAACTGCTGATTTAAAGGACATACTGAACTCTCTACAAGTACATTTAATGCAGAAGATCCAAGCGTCTCTACTGGACCTAATGGCTTTCCTACAAAATAACTTGTCTTTTGGTCTCAAACCATGGTGTGCCACAGCAGTTGCTAGTGGCTGTTGGACTGTTATATCTGAAACCTTGGTAAATCTATCAAATATGGTAAAAAATATGGCCCGAATTCAAACATCAAATAACATTCCATTTGAGTTACTACTAATTTTAGCTAAATTATGTTTGGAGATGCAAGAAAACGGAGTGTCTACTCTTCATAAGCACCTCGAAAAACTCCTAGAGGAAGCAGCCCCAGGCTTGACGGTGGAAAGTAATGACACCAATGCTGTGATGGTCCATCTATCAACTGCCGCCCAGTCTGCTCTGGACTCTGAAGTTGTGTTTATTGGCCAGACAGCTGCACAAATGTTACGGGTGTCTGTTTTGGCGCGCGACTGGCTACGAGCACCAGAGCCGCGCGGCCCGAGAGCAGTTTGCAGAAGAGTTGTTGAGACCCTCGCAAGCGCTGACAGCGCGGCGTCACAGCTATTCCCTACTAGCGTGAAGCCATCGAGCGACTCCAGTCGACGAACTATTTGGTCGCGAGCACCTTCTTCATTTTCACCTATAAACAGGATTTTTTCAGAACGAATCGAAGTGTTCAGCCCCGCTGGGGCAGACCGGGCTGCCTTGTCCAACGGAGCTTTGAAGGTGGCTTTGAAGGCGTTAGTGGAGTGCGTCAGACTGCGTACATTCAGCAGACATGGCTTGCAACAGTTACAAGTTGATGTACACTTTCTTCAGCAACGACTCTCGTGCATGGGAAATGATGAACGATTACTAAATGCCCTCTTAGAAGATGCACTTTCATCTGCGCAACTGAGATGCGTTGATCCACAACTAATGGAACCAAGTATTGTAGATATTATTTGTGAACGAGGCTAAACTTCTGAATTCACTTATTGATGTAATTCCAAATCAATCAATAGTCGAATTATGGTTGTAAGATGAATTTCAAATGTACTAGGTTATATTATGTAATATATTTATTGTCAAAAATTATAACTACAAATATATTCTTACAAAATAACAATATTTTTTTCACCATTCTAGCAAACTAAAAAACAAACAGCATTATTTTTTTGACAATTTATTTATATAACCCATTAATCAAAATTGCATCATCATATGAAAAATAATGATATCTACATTTATAAAATTTCATGTTAAATGCTCCTAGAACATAAATCTCACGAGACAATCTACTTTTCATTTATTACACAATATTAGTCACGGGCGTAGAATAAACATCATTTAATATTAAAAACAACATATATCGAGGCGCATATTCGCCAGGAGATAACAGTTTAAAAACATTAAAATATTTAAAAATATTCGATCTACTCACCTCTAAATTTTAAGACAATATTTCTCAACTCCCGGGGAATACGCGCCTTACCACTAATATTATTATTACAAACAGAATTTCATTAATAAATTTGGTCCTATTTCACTACAAAAATCCTGCACCTATATTCATTGTTGGACTGCCCCCTGCCGTCTTTCGGTACACAACATACAATACTGACGAAATGTAATAAAAATTGTCGCTATAAATTTCATCTGAATACTAATCATTTAGTATTTCTTTTTGTAATTAAATTGTGTACCTGTAAAACAAAAGATTGCTCAAGCTACAAACTGTTCGCAAACCGGAGCTCTCAAGTCAACGGCGACACCGGGTAATGAAACGGTCACTACAAAATAATGGTCTCTATAAGCTCATGAAATTCTTTAACTTATCAACCTTAGCACATATATTAATATATCCATTTACAAAATATAAAGAGTAATTATTGTGGATATGTATTATTTTAACAAAACCAGTTGCATTTTAACCACAATGTTAAACTGACAATTTTTCAAATTGACAGATATTTTGGTTAACCACAGTTTGACTGGAATTGCACGAATTGTGCAGATTATAAAGCACTTTAAATTTTAAGGGACTTAATAAAAAAAAACCGTACACAGAAATGATAAACAGATCTCTGGAAATTTTGATCAAACTCACGACGTGGAAACATTACAACTTCTGTAAGACAATAACATCACTTCATTTAAAAATATTGTCAAAATTATCTTAACACCGGCATTTCATTCAAAAGCGGGGGCTCGTCGGTAGCCCGAATATGAACATATAATCACTTAAATTAATTAAAAATATAAATAATTACTCTTATACATATATCTATACTCTAGAACAAATTGACAAAATATACTTAAAATTATGTTCGCAAATGTACATAATAGACAAGACCGACCCCTGGCTCACAACAAATACATTTGTTACACGATGCCTCTTAAATCGCCAAATTTGTAAAAATATATTCTATTATATAGCATGGTCCGTTTGTTACGTCATTGTGAGCTTTTGTGATGCGTGACTTTATCTATATTCTAGCGAATTCCCTACATTACATCTAGCCCAATTTTCCATCCTAAAACGCCCCGTATAATACCTATTCAGTCCCTGCGGCATATCACGATCATTATTCGCAACAATACGCAATGCACGAGCAGCCTCATAATTAGCTACAAAATTATTTTAGAGATTCCAATCATTTTGTGCTATTTGATTTATATATATCGTAGAAATAAAAAACGGGGCCGAGTTTAGTATGGTATCAACGAGGCTGCCGATACAATGCTACCTACATAATACAAATCTATCACCTTACTTTTTGGACTTGTCCATGAGTTTCCTCATTTTCACGGGAACGGGCACTCCCTTGTGCGCGGTGTTTCGTCGAGTTTTTGCGACGGACGCATTCTTAGGCGTTTTGGCTTCCACGGGAGCCTTAACTTCACTATTGACGCTAGATTTTCGTGTGGTAACTCCGGTTTTCAAAGGGAGGTGCTCGATGGTTTTCCTGCTTTCTTGGGGTTTTTCGGTTCGTTTCGTGGGGGGTTTAGTTGGGTTGTCGGGCGGCGGAGAGCGTCGCCGGCGAATACGAGGCGGCGTGTGCGCAAGGCTAGTGTGCCGCATCAACAACGCAGCACTGCTGAATAACTGACCGCAGTCACAGCGATGTTCTGCATCTGCTGTTCCTGTAAATCACAAAAATGAAATTTCAAAATGTTCCGGTATTAGAAGCAATGCCTCGCCACTGCGTCCCCGTATACATCGTGAATCAGTTGCATAATTCAAAACTGAGTTATACATTTTTATTACTTATTTTTACAAATTTCTTTAAGAACTACCGACAAAACTACAATTGTCGGGTTAATGCAGCAATTCTGCTCACATATTTGAAAACTTTATTTAAAATTTCAAAATCAGAAAAGTTAGTCAGAATGGAGACACATTAAAGAAAAACATATTATTATCGACGATAAAAAAATTAAACATAAGCGTTCTACGTTACATTCTCGCGCTTTTTGTTCACTACAAATTTTTGTATAGAAATAGAATTTATCATAATAAAGAACGATTATATAAATCGATGTACATATGTAACATTTTTTTTAACGTATGTGATTGTTTTTTACCGTCGATATCATCTTTGTATAAACTCTGATACTTACGCTTCCTAATCTGCTTGGAGGGTGATGGATTGATTTTCTGTTTAACGCTGATTATTTTCCCCAAAGACTTCCTTTTTGCTATGCTGCTCGGTGACTTTCTTTTCTGGACTACCTTTTGCTTCGGCACATTCGTTTCTGTCTTCCTCACTATTTCTTTTTGAGCCGGATCAGGGAATGAGTACTTCACGTCGCTATCATCTGAATCTGTTGATACCAATGGCTCGACCGGGACTAATGTAGATTTTGAGCTTTTAACCACTGTATTGGTATTTATCGACTTACGTGTAATTGGTTTCACTTTGAGACGGGGAATTTTGGGAGGATGCTGTAATAAGATTCTTCTCTTCATTAAATCCTTAGAATTAGGTCGTTCGATTTGTAACGAGCTGCGTTTCTTAGCTCGGATCTTCATAAACAGCTTTCCCTCACTAGTCTCCTCTTTTCGAAAGTCTGGGTTCAACATGTACCTTATTTCTTCATCGTCACTTGAATCCGAAGTTTTAGGGTCATCTATAACAGGCAATGATACAATAGTCAGTTTTTGCCGTTTGGTGACTGTTGATCCTCTTTTGTCCTTAGTGAGAAGTTTCTTTTGTGGCGTAGGCGTATCTGCTATTTTAATAATTTCTACAGTACTTGTCGTTGGCATCACACATTTCTGGGACTTTACTGAAACCTTATCGTCGTTATTTTCATATTCATCTTTCTTATTTGAAGATTTAATAACTTTCTCATTTATTTCTGTTTTTCTTTCAATCTGACTCTGAACGGCGATGTCTACCTCCGTAGGTTTTTGCTGGTTATCGAGCTCTGGTTCTTTTTTCTGTTCTAAAAGTTCTGGTACTTCTATTAAAGTTATTTCCTGTTTTTCTAAAACAACAGGTATTTCATCCTCAATTATTACACACGATGAATCGTTTATTTTTCCTTCAATTTTAGCTAAATTTTCATCGTCTGTTTCAGTAAATTTAGTTCCATCATCAGTTTCATCATTTTCACTATTTTTTTTCGCTGCCTTTGCAGCAGATTGCTTCTTTTTCCGTTGGCAGATAATGTGATGCTTGTTCAATGAATGTTCATTAGGAAAGACCATATAGCACAATGGGCATTCATGTATAATGTCCTTGGTTGATAAAGAACTTTTTACACTTTTGTCATCAGATTTCTCCGAGCTGGTATCTAGGTGATGATCTTTATGCTCAATCAAATGCTGCAACTTTTTAAATGTCTTTTTACAAATATCGCAGTGGTGTAACGGAGTTACTTTCGCTGCATCGACGGTAGTACTAATTGGATTGCATTTTTTATTAATTTCATCATGAGTTTCTCTGTGCTCCACCAAATGATGTAATTTTCGGAATGATTTATCACACGGTTCGCATCTAAATCCTGCACTTTGGTCGTCAATCGTTGCCTTAGTACCTTCCTTCGTAATTGCCTTAGCGCCATCATTTTGCTCTGATGAACTTTTTCGTAGGGTTCTCATTGAATCGGGATTATGAATAATGCGATGTTGTACAAGATGATGTAGCTTTCTGAATTCTTTCTTACAAATTTCACAACTGAATATAGATCTGTTATCATTATCTTTTTCGTTTTTCTTTGATTCTGTGTTTTTATGTTGTAACCTATGATTAACCAAGTACGACAATTGTCGAAAGGTTTTTCCGCAAAATTCACAAACAAGGTTACTGATTCCATGCTGAACTTTAGGTATGGCCATAGTTTTAGTTGACTCATTTTTCAACTTTTCACGTTTTCTGACATTTGATGAATCATTTGTATCTTTTTTCGAATTATCTTCTACATCCATGACATCTGTTTTATCATCAGATGTGTTCGAGATCTTTTTTTCTTTTGATTTCTTTTGTTTTGCTGGTTTGCTTATTTCATAATCTTCATCGATATCCGTGCTATCTGACTTACTTCCCTCAGATTTCCAATCAAATTCTTGTGATTGTCTCATTCTTCTAGGACTCCTTTTATCAGAGTCAGATCTATTTGGAGAAGGACCAGTGCAATGTTTTACGTGCTTAAATACTACATTTTCAGACCGGAACAATTTATTGCATATTGGACAAACAATGTTTTCATTTATTTTTCCCATCGTCCAATTTTCTTTAATCAATTCTCCGTCACTATCAATTTCATCTTCTTCAGATTCAGTGTCATTTTTCTCTACCTTAGAATCGATTAATCGTGGTTTCTTTTGTGGAGTAGGTATTTTCCCAGGGCTGGTGCTTTTATTTTCTGCCCCTGGTTCTGGAAGCGGATATTTTCTTGGGCGTCCCCTGCCTCTTTTCACTGGACTATTCTGTTGAACTGAATTCTGGTCAGCGTGTGGTAAGATATTTTTATTTTCCGATTGAGTTTCAAGGAGTTCCGCAGCTTTCACCAGATTATCGATCGCTGATATAGGATCTTTATGTTTTACAAATATATCTTGCTGCTTTAGCATTTCTTTTGTAGGCGTTGATTCCTGTGAATTACATGTGGCTGCATCATCCATAGCGATGTTTCTGTTAAGAAGATAAGATTTTTTCGGTACCAAAGATTTGGAATTCTTCTCACTCTTAGTGTCTTCAACTTTTCGTTTTTTCTTCGGTGAAACCTCAATACCTAAGTCACTGGGCTCAATAAGTTCCAAATCAGGAGCTTCAACAGGTGTAAGAACTTGTTTTCTTTGATGTTTACTTTTAAATTTAATATCGTCTTGGGATTTACTATCGTTGCCAGAATCCAAGATATCTGAATCTAATGATTCGGAGTTACTATGCGTAAAATGATCCCAATCTGTAATAGTTTTCTTAGGCGGCGATAACTCTTTACCCTGAACGTTTAGCTGACGCGGAATATACTCCTGATTTCCGTCCATAAAGACTACTTTAACAGGTTTGTCTTCAATGATGGTTATAGGACATTCTTGCTGACGTTTAGCTGTCATTACAGTCTGATATGCAATCTGTACTTTGGATTGGTAACTTTTATTAAATGAATCTTCGTCCTGTGTTGTCTTTGCCGCAGTTGAAATTTTATTACAGAAATTAATATGACGTGCAGGTTTATGAGATTTGGCTTTTGATTCAGCTAGCATTATTTCATTTCTTGACAATTTCTTTGGCGCAGTCTCCTTCTCCACTACAGTTTGCACTACATTATGATGTTCTTTTCCATCAAAATTCACAGTGAGACGATTCTCATAAGTTATTGAATTTCTTCTTGCAAATTTATCGAAATCATTTTCAGTGATAATTGTTTCTTTTTTAGAATCACAATTTAATTTAGTGGCTATTGATTTTTGGACGTGTATTTTGTCCTTTACTGGTCCTTGAACCGAGGAACTATTTTTATTTAAATGTATATCACCAGTTACAGGTTCGTGTTCTATAATTTCTTCATCTGATTCATCATTTACTTTGGGTATAGTAGGGAAATTGACTTTGAGTTGACTTTTTTGGTGGGGCTTGCTAGTAAGAGAAGCAGTAACAGGTAATTTACTGCTTTTACTTGTACTTATATCTGTTAATGTACCGCTTTTATTGTCTTGTTCAAAAACTTTGGGGAGTTCATGAGGTGGTCTCTCTACAAAGGGGATGCCATGCAATTCATTCATTTTGGATTCTATTTCGTCCAAAGATACACGTGCATAACATTTATCTACTGATTCAGTATCTTGTTTTACATCTTCCGGGCCATTTTTTGCTGTAACGGCTCTGTTTATAATACCCTCAATAGTCTTGTCAATAAGATCTTGATTATTTATCTCTTTACGACGCATTGATTCTTTTTTGATACTCATTGCTATGCTCGACATATCAACAGGGTTGGCTGGTAATGGTAGTTCTTTATTACATTTATTCCCAAGCACACCTGTGTTTTCAAAAGGGGCTTTAGGAACTTGATCTTCTCCCTTTGAAACTGGAGCTAAAACTTGATTATCCCTCAATTTATCTTTATGAGTGATAGTAGATTTGCTTGCAAAAGCTGTTGTGTCATTCTTGATTTTTTTGTTTAGAATATTTAATTCTTGAACTTTGTTAGAAGCAATATTTGTTTGTCTCTGACTGTCAATTTTCTTTAATACGTCTCTTCGGTTCAAATCGTTTGGTTGCTTCAATTGTTTCGTATTAGAAGTATTTATTGGAACTTTAGATTCTTTTATTTTGTTTAAAAACTCCTGCCTATTGGCTTCAGTCCACTTTCCAAACGGAACTGCTGCTTTATTATTGTTGATAGGTTTTGGTATAGAGACAATACTCCCTTTAGTAGGGTCTTTTTTGGAATCACTTTTACTTCGTTCAGCCTCTATTGAAACATTTTGTGTAGTATGAGGAACTTTAGAGTCCGAGGTCAACAAAGTAACTTTGGTATTTTTGGAAGCTATTGGTAATTTTTGTTTGGGTTCATTTTTCTTTTGTATTTCTACTTTTTCTGTGGTGTTCAGTATTGAAGAAGATTTTCGGCTGTAGCTTTGGTTATTAGTATATGACTCTTTGTGTACGTTTTTGTCTTCATCTGTAGCAGGCTTGGTAGCATCTTTAACAACTTCAGACGAAATATTTTCGGCTTGATTCAGTTTTGCGTCATTTTTCTTTACTAATTTCTTAACTGCTAATTGCATATTTTCCTCAATGGTATCATCCGTTTTAGATTCTAAAGATGATTGACAATCAACCATTAAACTCCTTATTTCATTTTTAATAGATTTTAGTCCCACATTTTCAGGGACAGTGTTTATACAATCATTTCTTCGATGATCCAACTCGGAAATCGTTTTTGATTCATTTTCTTTGGTTTTGTTTGCCATTATATTAACAGATTGCTCAACTTGGGGGACCATACTGGCAATCTTAATTTCAGCAGGCTTTAAGTTTGTTAAAGATGTAACAATTTCTTCTTGTATAGTTTTTACTTCTCTTTCCATTCCTTCCGAAGTAAGCAAATTAGACTGAGTATTTGACTCCATTTTTCTATCAATGTTCTTTTCAACAGCCTTATCTGTATTACTTACATCAGTATTTGATGTAGATGTAATATTCTGATCTTCTTTACAGACATTTTTATCTGTCTGTTGAAGAATTTGATTATCTCTGGTGATATTTTTATATTCCTGTTTCTGTACAATTTGACTATTGTCTGATGTAATATTATCATTCTCTTTAACATTTTCAGATTTTCTATGTTCACTGCTGACTGTTTTCATAATGTTTATCCGTATCGTATCTTCTATATCAACCTCAGTATTTACTTTAGAAAATGTTTCACTGTGAGGTGTTTTCACAAGCAAAGGTTTTACAGTATCCCCTTCTTCATTAAGTGGATTGGTATTTAAATTGCATGTTGCCTCAACAGCGGCTGCAGTCTTCGCTAATAACATATTGGACATTTTAATGTCCACTGTGTCAGTCTTGTCAACAACTTTACTTGCATTTTTTTTGTCTTTATTGTCTTTATCTTCATTAACTTTCGTAGCAAGTATTTCCCCTTTCTTGTTTTCAATTAATGTATGGTTCGCAACTTTATCATATTCTTGATTATTCTGATCTGTAGTATCAGCAGTAATATAATTTTTCATATCTTTACATGGTATATCAAATTCTGAACTTCTATTGGGTTCATTTGAATCTTTAGTATTCTTAGTGGGTGTTTCAATCAATCTTTGCTTACAGTTATCTGTGTGTACTTCAATTGTTTTTTTAACATTTTCAGAATGTCTATTTGGGTGCAACTGAAGATCTACCATAGTTTTAGTAAGTGGAATACCCTCTTTATTTGGAGTAGAATGATATGTCATGGGAGTAAAGGTACCTATAACAGGGGACTTTCGAGATTCACTGAATTTCATCATTTTCCCATTTAAATTTACTTCTGTCCTGGACTCTATGTTAACACTGTCTTTATTCAAATCAAGATCCACTTCACTAATAGAAGCATCTTTAGATATCATCATGCTTTTGTTCTCAGCAACTCTGTTGCTAACAGGCTCATTAATTTTATCTATGTCCTTGATAGGTATATGGGAAGTGTTTTTAACAGTCTTTCCCTCCTTTGCAGGCTGTAATCAATACAAATTATCAAATTAAGTAGTTAAAAAAGCAGGATAACCTATGGCATTCATATTTTCACATTATGACATCCTAGTCTGTCACATTAAATTTTCTAATCCAATAAGATTCTAGATAAATCCTAGATATTCACACAAATCAGTAATAAACGGTAAATCACATGAAAATGTAGTCAAGTACTAATAATTTATTGAAAGTAAAAGAGTGGTAATACAATTTCTTGCTGAATGTATTGGTATATCTAACTGATCCAGGTTCTAAGAAACCTTATTTATAGGTCTTTCAAATTGAGTTTTTCAGGTCTCATTTAGATGTGAGCTCGTTAAAAGTTTGTGAACATCATACATGATCCAATTTATTACTAATCTAAATGTTACCTTATTCACATAAACTTTAACTGTGGTAAATTTCATACCTGCATTTATAAAAAGTTTTTGGTACACATATACAGCTTTTACTATTGAGTAAAACTTGGTTTACCTGAGAATTTTATCATAAAGAAAACATACACTGAAAATTGCACTGAGTAAATCAAGAGGACATCATACCATTTGACATTATTGTTAAGTAGATGCTGTTATCTATAAAACAATATACTTACCACTTCTTTAGGGATTTCTACTTCAATTTCTTCATAAACTTCTAAATTCCCTTCAGCATTTTCTCTGCACATAAATTAAAAGATCAAATTGTTAACACAATAACATAATTTCCCTATTAAATTAAGACATTATTTCAATACTATTTACAGTACTTTTATAGGTTATCAAAACAAAAGCTAACATTCAACCACAACCACATTACTATTGAATGCCTTATTGATAACGCACAAATAAAAACATATAGATACAATTTTGCCTCGTATACTATCTGCAATTTTTCATAAATAAAAGAAACAAAATTTGCATCACCACACTTGGGTAAATTGGGTAACTAGTCCCAAGAGATAGAAGCAAAAGGTCGGACCCTCAATTTCCAGCTGGGATATTAATGGAAAAGATGAATTTCTTAAATTAAGTGTGCAAAGCATTTATTAACAAAGTTAAGGATTCAATATAAAAGTAGGTATACTAAAACCAGCACTTATTAACATAATTTGGTATGAATATAGAAGTAGAAGTGTGAAATATGATTATATAAAAATTATTTCATAGGAAGACTTACTACAA
>DWJZ01007088.1:0-12420 GCA_018249125.1 Asbolis capucinus
ATGACGAATTTCGTGAAGGGCGGCCTTCAACTGCCGTCAACGAAAATAATGTGGCTACTGTTAAGCGGCTAATTGAAAAAAAACCAGCGGATTACCTTTGAGACAATTTGAGGGCTATTGGGGATCGGTATGAGCCAAATTCAGAAAATTTTACACAAAGAATTAAAAGTTCGGAAACTTTGTTGTCGTTGGATCCCTCACGGACTGACAGCGGGGCAGAAGCGGGCTCGCGTGGAATGGTGCTCACAGATGTTACTGAAGTACGACCACAGACATTCTAATGCTGTTTATGACATTATCACAGGAGTCACTGGATTTATTATTTTGAACCCGAAAGAAAATGACAACAGGCCAACAAAACTAAAGCAGTCGAGAAACGTTGGTAAAAAAATGATCGCATTTTTCTTCTCAGCCACGTATCCCTTCTGCACAATTCCATTTGAAGGTCAAAAGAGTGTTAACGCCGAGTGGTATTCTACCTATTTGCAAATATCATATTTAAAGTTGTATGTTTCGGGATGGGCGTAATCTGATGCGACACAGTTTTTACTATTGCAGCTGTTTACGTATGTATTTGTATTGTAAGTTTTAGTAAGATAAAAATCTTTAAACTTCTTTACCCAGGGTGTTAGAAAAAGTTCGTGAAAGACGGCCTAAAAGTCGCGTTCTCCTACATCATGACAACGCTTCTTCACACACGGCTAACAAAACAAAGTCATTTTTAGTTACCGAAAAAGTACAACTCGTTACCCATCCTGCACAATAAATCCGACCTAGCTCCCTGTGATTTTTGTATTTTCCCCAAAATCCCAATTTGATGAGATGTTTTACTTTTACCAATTCCGTAGAGGCAGTGATAGCGTTCAATCAACATGTACATAGATAACATGCCTTCAGATCTGTGGCCTCCTGTTTTAAAAAATGGTTCCATCGCATGAAAAAAATGTTTAAAAAGCAAAGGAGAGTATTTTGAAAAGCAATAGACATAATATTTAGGTTATAACATGTTGTTTTTTTTGTAGTAATGCAAAATGTTTAGTGTGGCCTACTAATATGCTATAACCTACGGCTATTCAATTCAATTTGACAGTATAGACAGAGGAGTTAATTTATAAAGAGAGTACCCATAAAATTGATACCTGGTGAGGATTAGGAGGTCGGCCTCTTTCATGATGATTTCTCGGAGGCGGATTCTGATACTGCTGCTGCGGCTGACCGGGGTAGGGCGGCTGCTGGTTACTTGTGAACTGGCCGCCGGGAGGATACGATTGGGGTGGCTGCGTGCCATGGAAGGCTGGTGTACTCGGGTACTGCTGACTCGAAGGCTGCTGCGATGCTTGCGCAGGTTGGGACGGTTGCTGCTGACGTCCGTACGAACCAACACATTAATAAGGTTAGATTTTCCATAACAAAGCCAGTAGCAATTCATAAAAGCTCATAGCCACATCTTTTTTGTTTGGCGGTATGCGTTTGTAAGCAATAAAAACTTTACCTTCTCCTGGAAGTTAAAATCAACAAGACATTCCGCCGAAACACTAGGCAACCCCATGCACAACGAAAGCTAGCGTGCAGCGGTTACACTTGAAACCACGAAAGTTATTGCAGCGGGAACAATATTGTTAGATCAAAAAGTGTTTCTCAGCGATAGGTTATGCATATTTCATACCTCACTCGTACTTTAAAATAACAACCATCTCATATAAATTGCAACTTTTACAGTAGATACGGTATACCTTCATAAAGGACCCCTTAAAAATAGAGACGCTGTGATAAGGTGTGTGAGAGTTGTTCTGAGTTGTAAGAGTCGAAGCCAAGACAACATGCAGATACAATCATACAAAGACTCGCTGCACATGCTCGGATGATATGTTATTGTTTCGAGTGCTCTGTGGGGACGTCGTCTGGATTACCTAACCTAACTTTCATTCAGGGTTCGTGAGAACGTGGGATAAAAGTGTATCAACTCGAGTGTGTGGGACGTGAACCCGTGTGTGTAGCATCGAACATCCAGGACGCAACAAACAAGTGAAGATGACAACACAGACAACAAAAAATGGAAACTCGTGATTGAGAAATCCGCACAAAATTGAGAGAAGAGAGCAGAGTGAATAGTGCTAGCACATGGAGAGCACATCGATGACAGCTAGAAGAGATCGCAGACCTGCGTGCGGCGCCGCGCTGCTTCCTCATCCTCGGCACCAAGCTCGGTTGCTCCTTCTTTAGTGATTTCGATGGCCGGTATCCCCGATTGCTGATTACGACACGATCATTCAAAACGTTAGCACACATTTCGATCAAAAGAGGCAAGACACAGTGAAAACGTGACAAATGAAAATGAACGTGCTGGATTCAAATGATGTGATTTTGTCTTCTCCATTTACCTTCGACTTGAAGCGTGAACTGTAAACTGAACTGGTTAAAGTGAAGCTAGTACCTTAAATATAACTAAATATATAAGATATACTTAAGATTGAGACATCACTGAAGAAGGTACGCAGGCACGGAGAGCTATAAGCCGCATGATACGGAAAGCTGAAGTGGAAAATAAGTTTTGCTGCCGGAAAGCTTGTTATCTTGGATATTATGTAGTGGCCATCGTACTATGCATTGCGACTGAACATTTTTCCTTCAAGTGTTAACGTTAAGTATAATGGAAATATGGCGTGTCGATGAGTCGATAGGAGTAAATGAGTATGGAGTACGAGTAGAATGTAATGGATAATCAATAAGCTTTCATATATTCTAAAGTCGACGCTATTAGAATCTAAATGGTCGTCTATGCTGATTACAACACTATCTCTGAAAGTAATTTTAGCAGTATTCTCTACATCTATTAGTTTGACCTATCTAGGACTAGAAATATTTGAAGTCTTGCTTTCAGAGTCTAGCTATCTAGATTCTATAGTGTTTATGTAAATGGTATCCTGTTTTCTGATTTACTATGTTGATGTCGATGAAATTTTGGTTTACCAACGCTTACCACTTATTTTCTACTAAATATACTCATGATAGTTCCTTTCTAAATTCATATTTACAAAAGCATACTTAAGAAAATGTCTGCTTCATGTACTGATATTACATGTCTACTTTAGTAAATAAGTACATAATATTATCATTCTATTTGTTTACTAGCACACTGTGTAAGTAAATACTTATAAATAAAATATAATAACTAATAACTAAAATAAAAGTCACTCTCAAACTGAAAACAACTGGCTGTATTCTAAATAAAATAAAAGTGTATACCAAGTTTAATAATAACAAAAATTAAAATAATAATTTAAAAGACGTGTTAAAATTCCTTACCGAAGGGGTTATTTTGTCGAATATACTCTTTAGGAGGCCTGTGCCGAATCCAGTCGTAGGCTACGGAAAGGTGTATAACAGTTATGTGAGAGAGAAGAGAGGCAAGATTAAAGATAGTGGCATGAATACATCATGGACGCCATGGAGGGTAACTGTCTGTGTCACAAAGTACAAGCTCTTTATCTGTTCTAAGTATCTGTAAGGTGTCGTGCGTTGTCGGGTATCGGCCAATAGCACTAGAGACTACAGATCTAGTCGCAAGCAATATGCATTTAATTTTGAACGCTGGAGCCGAGTGCATAGCTATAATCGATGACGCGGGTGGCCGTGTCGAGACCGTTCGGCAGAAAACTACTGGACATTTAGAAGATGCCAGCGAGAGAACCACAGGAAAAAGTATAAAGAGTGCAGTTTGCAACACCGATATTGCGGGACAAGCGATTTATGAATTAAAACTTACATACACGACTATTTGACACCTAATTCAACAATCGTTTAACATACTCTTCATTCGCTAACTGCCGCTCTTAGAGTTATTTAATGGTTAGTTAAATTACTTTTCAATATAGAATCTGTAAATAACCTAAGCACACTTTTTGTGCCTCATCGTAGGACATAATAAAGTTATCATTTATAGCTGATTCTGTACTAAGGAATAATTTGTGTAATCATTAACGACTCTGAGTGCAGCAATATGTGCGTTAATGGTAAATCGCTTATTACGCAAGAAGAGAGCATAATGACATTGATTATAATTATAATGACATCTAATAAGACACAGATAAAGAAAATTATTAGATCAGTTAAAACAATATGAAGCTCGAATACCATTAAAAATTTATCAAATAAAATACTGGCAAAATTAAATTTAAGACAGACGTAACACAACACTGATTGCAAACTAAATATACACCAAGTGCTGTGCCAACATATAGTAGAATTATTATTAATGTAATGATCCAATTTTACTTTGATTCATATTATTAGGTATACGTAAGCACATCTATCCCTTTGACCAGGAACAAAGCTATTGAAGTTAATTCTAATTAAAATATATCTTTAAAAATTACTGGATATCTTACGTTTATATAATCAAGTTAATTAAACTGTACTGAAATACGGTAAATGAATGAAATTTCTATATGTTTACAAACATATATACAAAAAGGCATACAAAATTAAGGAGTTGTCACCTGAGTAGTTTGGGGCTGATCGTGACGATTAGCATTTGGGAAAATCTCTTTGTCAGAGAGATTCTCATCATGTTCTATAACTTGCTGCTGTTGTTGGTAAGCTTGCGGGCGCTGTATGCCCCGGAAGCCTGACCCAGGCTGGTTGGACACCGGGCCAGGGCCACGCGGCATCCGTGATGCTACTCCCCTAAGAACAGCTGGCGGAATCGGAGTCGGCTGACTGTCACTGGATTGGCTGTCACGAGATTTTGTACGCACCTGTAACGAATTCAATCAAAATAAATAATGGCTTTGTCAATATTTAATAAATAAATGTTCCAGCAGTAATATACATTTATGCAAACAATGCGTACAACATAGCGATAACCACAGACAGAAAGATAAGCGCAAATACGCGGCGCTCGCAAGGCTAAGCGGTTTCGGATACTTACAGTGACACATTTAGGGTTCAGGCCGATCAGTTTGCCAATGTCGATGAGAGCGTGATCACCGGTGGGCGAGTCAACATCCGTCACCTTCTTGCCGTCTGCGTAAACTGCGTATCCGGTGACGGGTCCGGATGCGGGGGGACGTAGAACTGGCTGCCAGGTCACAAGCAGTGTGCCGTCTTGAGGCCCCGCCTCCACCTGCGACACCGCACCAATCACCACCAATAATCCAGCCATTATCGTTAGGCCAATTGGTTTTGACATTTTTGACAACTATGTCCAGGTCATACATACTAAAAGCCACACCAAAAGGGATCAACATCACAAAAGGGATTGCAAATCTAGCAGCAAGGTGAACGGAGACTTAGAAATTTATCCTGGCGCTGGATTTATGGTTGCGATTGACGCGACTTCTTCGAGATTGTCCAAGGTGCCGCGTGCTTTGAGGTTGTGATTACTTATGGGGAACGGGGTAGTGTATGTCTTGGTGATAGAGTAAATACGAGTATGAGGAGTTTTATCACACACTGTGAGCATTTGTAAGCTAACATTAGTGCGTGTGCTAAATCGCTCGTATGTTTTCGGAAAAAGCTTTTGGAATCTTTAAGTCCAGATTATGTACATGATTGTTCACACACCACTATTTGGATATCTAAAAGTAGGTATTATGTAATAGGTAAAAGTATAGTAGTCATAATAGTATGTATTGGCGGGCAAGGGGTGTGGGTGTAGTGTAAAAATTTCGAACAAAAGCATGCTTAATCCACCTCATGCCAAATCAGATAGTATTACAATTTAAGTACCATAATCTCATTCGGTGGATCCGGTAAGCCTTTTGGCAGAGTCCTAAAGTCTGTATACGCTCCTGGGGCCTCTTCGATCGGTATTCCTGGTGGACCAGCTCGCAAATGTTTTGCTCTCACTGTTACGCGATACTGAGTACTCGGTGACAGGCCTGTTATGGTATGCCGATATACGCCTGGCTTCACAGTTCTAACCTATAGAAAAAGGTTTACTATTCAGTAACTTATGAAATGAGATAAATTTTAAAGGTAAATCTGAATGTAGCTTACTTCAACATTGTTGACACAGACGACGTGCTGGTGATTAGAATTAGCTGGTAACCAGGAGATGATAGCTTGAGAGCAAGTGACGCCACTAGCGCGCACGCAGGTTGGCCCCATGTTAGCCGTGTCTCTGCCTATCACCATGGTGCAGGCTGCGTCACGTGACGTACGACGTGTCACGGTCACCGAACGGACGCTGATTCGATGAGGCTTCGAAATTTTTAAAGATATCTATTAGGTTAAGTTATGAAAAACATTCAGTGTTTAGTAAAGGATAATTGTTGATTACGTTCCTACAGATTATCGTAGCATTTTTGTCAAAAAAATAGCATAATATTGATTCAAAATAAATATGTTTCCAAATTATTCGTCCATCAATTTCTTTCCAAACTATCTAAAATTGACCTAATGATGTCCTATGATAGACTAGGTGTAAAGGTGCTCAAAAGAAAATGAGGTCTAATAGAATAATGATGAAATTCTATGTTAATAAAAATCTAAATATAAAGCCCACTTACTCGGTTAGAGTCTACGCCTTCAACTAAAGCGCGGGTGCGCTCAGTAGCCTTGACGGTGGTTTTGAGAACTCCGTCGACGTAGACGTGGTAACTCTCGATGTTCGCTTGCTGAACGCCTTCGGGCGCCGTCCAGCCGATGAGCACTGACTTGTTCAGCTGCCTCTCTAGCGTGAGCTGCCGCGGAGCAGGCACTAGCGACGAGAAAAACAGCTCTGCTGTTCAGGTCCGAGGGAAGATCGCGAATAGGAGAGCGGCCAGCGAGGCGAAGTGCGAGTGATAAGCGAAGAAGCGTGCGGCGAAGTCCAATGGTAACGGGATGGGGGCAAAATGGGAAGGTTCAACTATAGATATCTAGTATGCTATTCAATGTTAATTGTCCTAAATGCACAAAGCTTACATTTCGAAATTGGACTTATTCATCTGCATCTACGAGTATTTTTTTAAGTTATTCCCAATAGTTGTAGGGTGGTTCGATGTTTATGGGTGCATTCAATGCTTTAAGGATATGCATGCAGAATTATTATTAAAGGCTCTAATAATAAAAATCAAATTATTTCTATAATTAATCATTAAACTATCATATTACTTATAGTATAATTTTATGTATTCGGCTATTCTAAAGGCTTGATATTACAATAAAATGAAAGAAAAAATAAATTAGTTATAATTTTAAGTATTAAATGAACATAACCAAATTTAAGAGCAAATCTGTTCAACGAAAAATTTCCAAGTTACAACCAACAACAAAGTTATTCAATTAGTAAGAGCTAACTACTCTATGATGCAGTTAATTGACAGTACATTTTTTCATCAGTTACTGCGATTTTTCTTTTGCCAACAACTTTTAAATAAATGTGAATTTATTTGAATGCTAATATATATGCAACTACACAGATTTGCTCGTTATTTAAAACGTTCATCTGTCGTTTCGATAAATTAACAGTTAACTTGATGTCGAAAATATTTTAAGTTTGAACTACTTCTATTAACTTTAATAACAAATGGTTTAAAAATACATCAAGATAGTTACCATTGTCGTCATCTTCTGGTCCTTCATTGATGTCTACAACTTCACTAAGGCGAGCTACGTCACGGCTTAGTGATAGATCACTTATAGCAGTTGTATTTGTGTCATCAGCATGCAAAGCAGCTGCGACTATCTGTGACTGCTGGAAAATATCAAGAGTAAGTAGTATGCCAAACTTCCGGAATTCTCTATAAAATAAAATTAAAAACTTGGAAGATATAAGTTACCTGATGAAATTCTACGAGATCATCCCCGACCAATCTTTGACAGAAGTTTGCTGGTACCAAGCCCCTTCGTCCATCTAATAATTCTGCGTCTAGCATTGTTGCATTAGGGTCAACTTGACCCCAAACTATTAAATAATCACCAGCGTTAATCGACAACATTTCGCCATCAGGATTATCAATTCTGAAAACATGTAAATGTCATTTCAAAAAGGATTTTAGTAATTTAAAAATATGATAATTATAACTTAATTATTGCAAACGTAGTCAAAGCAATGAAACGCTGGTACAAAGGTTTTTAATGCAAATGTTGTTAAATGTGCAACAATATGCACACAATATGTGGTGGTGGTGGTACCTCACCAGGTGCACAATAATTATATCTTAGCTTCTTACATCATTTTCAATGTTAATTTGAAATTCGTGTAGCTTTGCTTGACGTCACTTCAAACTATTTAACTCAATATTATTGGACGATACTTACTCCGGAGGATCATAATTAAATCTGGCGATATATATGCAACAACGGCCTCTGCTAGGAATATCTAACATATCTACCAACAGTTCCGATGGTGCACTGCCGTTCATATAATGAGTGTTTCGAACTGCAAATAAGAACAAAATACAATTTCCATATGATTCCCATAATACATTTAAATTAAATTTTCCTACAACAATAAACTATGTATTACCATCCAATTCCAATCCAGAATTCGGCAAAATTCTCGACAAAGCTCTTTGGTTTCGATCGTGACTGAATCCTGTATCTATGCCTCCTAGCCTATCAGTTCCAAATTGGCTATCTAATCCTAGGCTCCATGATGGTTGATGAGGTGTAACTGGAGTTGTTGCTCTAACTATTGAAGTAGTATTAGTCCCATATCTACCTAACCCAAGATCTATTTCATCTGTAGGTTTTAACTTAATATTCATAGCATTGGTTCCTAGACCGCTAGATAGAAGTGGATTTGTATAAGTACCCGCACCAGCGCCGTACGTGCCAGTACCCGTCAAGCTCGTATTTAGTGCTCCTATATGTGCCCCGCCAGTAAGGTTCGATAGCGTATTTCCGAGTCCTCCAGAGAAGGTAGATTGCATCCCGAGGGTACTCGACAGTCCTCCAGATAGGCTGGTCGGAGGGTTATTCAAGCAACCCGTTAGCGCAGATCCCGCTATGGTATTCGTTATCGCCGGCCCGCCCAAAGGACCACCCAAGCTCATAGCTGCAACATTTCCAGTGATATTTTGAAGATTGCTCTGTAACCCTGCCAATGTGCTTGATATTTGACTGATGTTATTGACGAGCGGAGCTGTTACAGGGTTAGTAAATGTTACTTGGTGGGTATTGGATAAACCGAAAGAATTCGTAGTAAAGGCGGATATAGGATTTGTATAGGATGTAGGATTGTGCGCACTCATCGAGTAATTAACGGAATTGGAACTAGGTGCAGTGAACTGTCCGGTGGCATGGAGCGAAGAGAGAGTGGGCATGGTGTTACTCTGGCAGAGGGCTACATGGCCGGTCCCAGCGTACGTATGAGGAAGAGGCGAGGGCGTTGGTGAGTGAAACTCGCCCAAGGCTTGGTTTGATCCACTTTGCTGCATACCTGCAACAATTAGTTATGATGTCGTGTCGTTCAATCTACGGTAGCATCAAATGAGCTTCCTTAACTACTAGATGATATCAAACAGTTTCTAAGCCTAGATTCTGATTCTAAGACTGCGTCTAAATGTTACATCATAAGTTTCTTGTTTTGTATGAGTATGGTACCATTATTTAAAAGACTTCCACAAATCACACTGATTAAATAAGTAAATATAATAGAGGTTGTACTAAGACAAAGCAGATGTAAATATTTTCTATGCGGAATACCATTAGACAATATATGGCATCTGATAACAGTCTCTTTTGCCTTTGTCATAAATATGGTGTTGCAATAAAGATTTTACAATTATAAATCAAGCGTTTCGCCTCAGATTGATTGATAGAAGTCCAGTAAGTACCAGAGCTATCAGATTCCTCAGTTACAAGAAGAATGAAGAGTTAAGTTAAGAGAAGAATTAAGAGTTGTAACCAAGGTCAACAGAGTTTTTTGGTTTTTAGCACATTCCGAAAATTCCCCAACACAGCGTACAATGCCAAGTTACCATGAATAGTGGACCGGGTGTGCTCCAGCTCGGCGAGAATACGGTTGTCCTGCTCAATCTTGGCCATGATACGTTTGATCTCTGTAGCGGGCTGTGTGGCCGGCGTGGACCAGGTCGCAGTAGTCGACGCCCCACGCGCTCTCATCGCTGCTGATAGCTCCAGCTGTAACTCCTCACATCGCACCGTCTCTAACGCTGCCTGATGACCGAAATTTTTTGCAAAAATATTATAAGGCAAATAAAATAAACTAAACAGAAAAGAAGGCGTTACAGCTAAATATAAATTGCTTTCAGGTGATCTAGGATAACAACTAGAAAAATAAAGTTGAGTGTACGATAATAAATAAATAAAAAAAAGTATTTATAATATAGGGGACAAAATGGAGACCCCTTAATGGTTAAAGCTATAGTCTTCTCAAAACTCTAGTCTCCTACTTCTAGTCGTTTACAAACGGATCGGATAGAAGGAAAAATTCCATAGACGAATAATGTTAACATTGAAAGATTTTGCACAGAAGGAGGTTGATTATTTAGGGGTGCGGAAGGCGAGAAATTAAGATGAGCGAAGAGGCTTGCTTGAAAGAATGAATACGCATCACGCCTTGGGAATTTAGACAATAACTTAAACTATTCAAAAAATCTAATTTACTTTCATACCTTCTTCTCCAGTTCCCGCACGCGTGACTGCAGTTGTTCGACATTGTGTGTGTCAAGCGGAGTCCGCTGCGAGTTCCGCAGCTGCGACAGCGCGTCCGCGTGCGCTCGCTCCGCGTCCGCCCGTGCGCGTTCCGCCTCGCGCAGACGACGCGATAACGCGTCCGTTTCGCCCCCTCCCGCGATGCCGTACCCGCTCATATTCTGGAAAAAAGTTTCTCGGTTTTATCACGTCTAATACATTAAATGGAATTTCGATAACGAATTCGAAAAAATTTAACTATAGAAGGGCCATAATACTAACTTAAAGTACCATAATTGTATTGTTAATTGTTGAAGAATTCCTTTGCATTGCGTCATGTTTGTCATTGAAACTGAAGCTAGCTATAGCTAGGTACAGAAATTCATCTTTGTATGGTAACAACAGGAAGTGGTTTTAATTCAGCTTACTTTATAATATGTCAAGATTTGACCTAAACAAACCTACAAACTACATACATTTGTGAAATTATCAAAAACTTTTGTTGATTATTGCTCTTTGCTCCCAGGGATGGATACAGCCTTAGCCTGGGGTTGAGCTGTAAAGTATATGGGGTCAAATATTATATTGATGACTTTATTAAAACCACATATTTGCCCTGATATTAAACATTTACCTGTCACAAATGCCTTGGTCGAAAATCAAATCAGTTTCGCAAGCAGGATCGCAACAAACTAGACTAAAAGAACGTGAGCTTTCATAACACACGTTACACCTTAGCCATTACCAACACGTCAAAAATGAAGTGTCGTAATTCAAAACGACATTCAAAATACAAAGAGCAGAGAACATAACGTTGCGCGCGCCCTCTGTGAATAAGACAGTCTTGAACTGGTTTGAACTGGTTTAAAAGGGTGCAGAGAACGGAGAAATTAGAAAGAAACTTGAATACTAAAAAACTGACTTAAAATAGCTGCAACTATATTCCTGCCATGAAAAGTCGAGCAATAAAGAAAATAGCGCAGTCCTTTTTAAAGTTTCGCAGAAAATTGGAAATCCCTATACTTTTGTAGTGGCTATTCGTAGTGACGCAGACCCTAATGTTAGAAAGTAATTGGAATATTACATATTTATTACAGTAAACAAATTAAATAATCCTTGAAATATCTGCAAAACACAAAAACATACAAAGTGACAAGTCAGTGTTTCCGTTTGATTACAAATGAAGTGTCTTCAAGACAAAAGTAAGTAGACTATTACTAAATTACTTTACCATCATATGACCACATCGCCGCTTACTGTCAGGATGGATAGTGGTCAAGCACGAATTTATGGAAAATTAAAAAACAGATTGTATGGCACTATCTGGTCACCCACGGCTTTGCCCGCCTGATAATGTGATTAAAAGTAGTGTATGTATTAATTCAGAATATAATCTAAGTGTATGTTTGTTACTCCTTTACGCAAAATCTACTGAATAGAACCGAATGAAATTTGGCGCAGGTATAGATTTTAAAGTACCTACCACGCAGGCAAAGCCGTAGACGGAACTAGTGTAACAATAACTTAGCGTGTTAGTACTGCTTAACCAACACTAATATTATAAAGGAAAGATTTGATTGTTTGAATTGAACAGGCTCCGAAACTACCGGACCGGTTTAAAAAAAATCTTTTACCATTAGAATCCTACATTATCCCTGATGAACATAGTCTTTATTTAATACGAGAAAAAATTGGGAACCGCGTGAAAATTGCGACAATGTAACCCAACCTGCAAAAGAATACCAAAAAAATCCTTATACGCTGCGAAAATGATTGACAATAGAGCAAAGTGATGTACTACAGTTTTATAGAGGACATCAATATCTACAAATA
>DWJZ01007089.1:0-12419 GCA_018249125.1 Asbolis capucinus
ATAACTGATAAACATACATATATACTTTTAAATACATATTTATATAGATATTTACACCCAGACACACAGAACAAACAGTCCTGCTCATCAACTAATGCCTTAAGGCATTTTCTGTCAGTCAATCCCGGTGATAATGAAAGCTTAGCGTAGGTGCAACAAACGTTGCAGTTAATAATATGAGCATATATACCTGTCAACTATATACATACATACATGTATATATATGTGTGCTATAATAATAATAAATTTCATATATAATTAAATACTATATATGACTCATACAATTTAATCTGTAGGTGCGACTTATTCCCCAGGTGATTCTTTGAGGAATTACAGTCTTGCGATATATTTTTTTAAATCGGTGTGTTTCTGATAGATACGGGTAGCGCCAGTTAGGTAACCTGAATAGATTTTTTTTTAATACTCAATAAATTAGTGCTTGACCACAATCCCGCCTGATGGTAAGCAGCGATGTAGTCTGGGTGGTAGAGAGCACAAATTCAGCAAAAGCCTATTCACTCTTGATTCGAAGACATTTACATTGTAAACGGGAATACTGACGCGGGTAACTTATTCCATTCCTTCGCGGTACGCATGATAAAAGAAGACGCTAAGCGAGACGTTCGCACTGGTGTAATATCTACGACGAAGGGATGGATACCCGCCGTGTGACAGCTTGTCCGATGATGGAAAATAGCTGGGAGAATTAACTCATACATTTCCTACGCACATTCTCCAAAATGAGGTTTTCTAGAACTCATAGGTATTTTCTCGTACTACAGTATAATATTTCACGATTATGTGGCCTGCTTGTGAAGTTATTGGTCCAAGGATCGATTCCCGACGCTTATATTTCACTAGTATCCACTCGCGGACCCACCCGCGTCGTAGGTACCTTGATAAAAAGTAGCTTATATGTTGTTCAGGAATATAATATACTCTGTGCCAAATTTTCATTCCGGCTCGTTGAATAGTTTTTGAGAAGTAAGGAATATACATCCATCCTTACAATATTTCGCATTTATAATATTAGTAGGATAGGAATCCATAATTATGTCACTACTGGGTTCGGGTTCACACAATGTGAGTGGCCAAGGCCATAGTGCAGCCCGCTGCCAACTCACTAGCAGACATCACATACTTTCAAGAACTTTATGAAGAACTTCCAGGAGTACAGGTTTCCTCACAAGGTTTTCTTTCACCGTAGCAGGTGATAATCAACTTCTGATACTACATAACTTTGGAAATTTGATCACTGCAGGATTTGAACCGAGGTCCACTCGTTCTAGAGACCATCGTTCAAACCGCTAGACTATCACAGTTTATTTATGTAAATAGGTATAGTTTGTTCATAAAAAGTAGTCCATGTGTTATATCGAGGATAATCCACTAGTTTCTGCCCGAACTTCTCACGCAAGGTATTCGTAGTTATATTGATAAAAAAAATAGTTATAATCACAACTACCTGTACATAGAAACATTGTGTTTTTATTACCATTAGACCAAAAATTCCATACAAACTTTCATCCCGTATCCCAAGGGAAAGCTGGTAAAATTAGGGATAAGGCCACGACAATAGTTTCACCCAAATATTATGCAATGCAAAGTCTGCAACGGCATTCAAGAGTAAGCGGCAAAAAATTTATGTACTTCCGTACTTCGGAAGGTACATAAAGACACTGGTGTCGGCTGATAGTAATTGTTTAGCCACATAAAAGGCCTCGGCATAAAATCGCCTAGCACCTAGATTCACTACTATCTTCTCTGCCTACTGGTACAACGCGGGCGTACCCGCGAGCGGACCCTAGTAGTATTATCATCAGTCGATTGATAAATCGTGTGCTATATCGTATTTACTGACCCGATTCTCGTTATAAAAGTCGTACCAGTACCGTAGCAAACTTACCGATAAACTCTACATTCACATGCGTCAGTTGAAATTGAATACGACCGATTTTAAAGTCGTTCAACTGAAAAAATATTTTCAGAACGACTACTATTTATTAGCCATTTCTACGCTGCGTACGTAGAAATAAAATGTGTTTTAATCTGCACCTTTAATTTTCAAATATATACATACATAAGTGGCTTATGCCTTAGTTATATATGCCTTACTTATGTATAAGTGACTTAGCCTAGTGTTTTTTTTATAGCCTAAAGGGCTGAAAAATAAGCATACAGCCACGTGATGGTAAGTGGTCACCGTCGCCTTAGGACATGGACAACACCGGGGGGTCACCAACGCAACGACGGCCCTGAAAAGGAGCCCTTTTTACACCCTTTTTAAAGAACCTCAGCTAATGACGCGTTGGTTTGAACGTTGGTCTTTTGAATAGAGGTTCTAGGTTCTAATCCAAATTCAGATTTATGTGCGTGAGAAGTTGATTATGGCTTGCTTCGGAGAAGGAAAAACATCGTAAAGAAACCAGCATTTCTAAGAGTTCTCCATAGAGTTATCAGAAGTGTGTAAAGTGCGTTCGCACCTGGGTAATGGGATGGCATGTACCCCTCATATTGTGGGAACAGACCCTAGCCCAGCAGTGGGATAGTTATGGGTTGGCAATGTTGTTAGTGAATTTTTCCCGTGACTCTGTCCTCGTGGAATATTATTTTAGCTATAGCAAACTTCCTTAACAATTTGTTTTTGCTATCTATAAATGAGTGCTTGACCACTATCCCACCTGATGGTAACCGGCAATGTGGTCTTAGATGGTAAAGCACACTTATTTAATAATAGCCTATTCACTCTTGACTTGAAGTCATACTGTAATCGAACGGAAACACTAACGCTGCAACTTATTCCAGTCCTTCGCTGTACGCATGATGAAAGAGCACGACCCCCTATTTTAAAATTTTCAAATCTTTTTTACAATAAAAGGTAAACCTTTCCCAAGCTTTGGTATAGCTGCTAGTAAATTACATCAAAATCGGCTTAGCAGTTAAGGCGTGAAATAGTTACAGAGTGGTATAATTTATTTTATATCCGCTCTGCTCCCGGTTCCCATCGGGCTAGTAATAAACCCTTGTATTAGATTTAATTTTTGGTATTAAAATTTAAAATGTTATTGTATTCGTTAAAGCCGACGACAGATAGGTATTGTCTATCGAGACTTCAGGCATTATCACATATTTTTTTATTTGTATTTTGTTATTAATTTCATAGTTGATGTAGAGACTTTTTATTGTTAAATTTTGACTTTCATTAAGAGAGCTTTTAAATAAATAAATTTTAAAGAATTGGTTTATAAGATGTAACAAACATTTTATTTCATTTGGGACTATTTTTTTACCGCGACTGCGTCCGCGTAGTACATCCTCCTTTTCACAGCCAACACCACATCTAGTGCAAGAATACAAAGTTTCATAGAAGAGAAGTGAAGAGAGGAAGGCAGAGCTGTACGAGGTATCTCGTGCTAGCAAAAGCTGAGACTCTTGCATTGCCGACAAAATTATGGTAAAAGTAAATTTAAGGTATTATTATTTTTTTACAAACTTTTATTTGACTTGCAGTATATGTTTGTATGATAGTATATTTGTTTGTTACGGGTCTAATCTTGCAAGCTTAATTAGACCCACTTCCTCTTACACAATGGAGCAGAAATTTTGCATAAAGTTTTCATCCTGACGAACAAGCATGACCTGATTCTACGTTCAGGATTGGGTCCAGACAATGGATCTCCTCAACGGTTAACAATACAGTTATGAAATTTTGTTTGTTTCTTTGTATTATGCATCTATAATTAAAGCTGGTTATTTAATAATTTTTAATAAATCTTGTTCTTGGATTGTCTGGCAATAAAAAATATATTTATTTATTTTATATTTTTGGTAATGTAGAACTTCTTTGTAGTCTCATTTACTATTTATCCTTTAACCGTTTTTTCGTATGTGTTATTCCTCGCGTTCTGTTCTATCTCTGTGTTTCATTAAAATCGGTTAAGTAGTTTAGGCATGAGAAAGTTTCAGACAAACAGAAAGAGTTATTTTTTCATTAGTAATATTAGTCTGAATTAGGATTTATTCTATAGATACATATATTTTATACATATACTATATAAACGTATACTATATATATTTTATTTATAAAAAAAATTCTATAAGCCTATTAAGAATATTATGTAGTTCACAAAAATTATAAAAGTTTAGTAACAAAAAGTAACTTTATAAAAAATATATAATTCATATAACTTTCTTGCTACTTAGTATCGTTCATAATTAACTATGATTTGCTATATATTCTTTATTCGTTTGTGTATAAATAAATAAATCATCTATCGATATAATATATGTACATATATTGTACGAAAACTTGGTGACACGTACTTCCTAAAAGTATTCCGTTTTTAACCTATTTCAAAGAAAGAGAAAACTAATAGAGCGAAATAAGGAAAGTAATTGTATACAATAAGTAATAAATAAATTAATTAAAATCGTTGGAAAACTTATAGACAACGTATATTTAATATAATGTGTACGCTATCGTTTTGTCGCCTCTCCAGTCGCAGGTCTGCTGGATTCTTTCGAAAATAAATTTCGTAAGAGACAAGCAGTACCTTTGTACATCATATCTTTATATTTATCTCTTGTAATATTTTTCTTTTGTTGAAAAATAATAAATTAATAAAAGCGTGTTTGATTTACTTTCGATGTAATTTTAAAGGATTTTTTTTTAATGATAAAATATCAGCTAAACTATTGGTGATATTAAAATATTGCTGTGGGAGAATATATTCCTGTTTTTCAAGCTGATGATGAGCGTTCAGTTGTTGTAAATTTTATGATCTAACCTTAAACTAATGTTATAGAAGACCTAAGAAGGTGACTAAAATGTTTTAAAACTTTTTGCAGAAGAACGTCCACCGGCCAAGTTAGTATGAAACAGGTTAACAAAAGTTTATAGCTATATTAAGTTAAATTATAAAACACGTTAAGAAAACTTAACTCTACATTTCTCGGCAATAACTTAAAAATGACAAAAAGTTGAGCTTAAACTAACTTTAGGCAAAACAACTTTTAATCCTGCGAAAGTGTGACTTAATCATACTTAAAGCCTAAGTTACCTAATTCGCTACTGGTCTCAGCTTCGATGACCTGGGCAACCAAGTCCCTGGCCCTGGAGTGCATCCGCGTAAGATGAACCCGGGACCTGCCATGTCTGATCAGTGTTCTTCCATGTCTTACATGTTTCACATCACTTCTAAACTCACATTGCACTAAAGACGCAAGATATATTATTATTATCGTCCGCATTTTCAAGAACCCCGCGACACGTGCGCTCTGCCCGAGCGCCCGACAGATACTACCCAAGTCTGCGTGCTTTCCGGCCATTTAGTTTTCACTTACGAACATTATTTAATTAAAAAGTTTTACAACTTAATCATAGACTAATTTCATAATCAGAAATTGTACAAGCCTGCTCAGCACCTGTGAATTCTCTAGAAGGTGATTTCAATTTGGCATTTGAAAATTGTCTGGCGTGCTAGGTCCGGTAAGAAAATTTCGATTCTTTGCTTGAGAATGAATATGACCTCTATAAAAGAATATATTTTGCACTTGATACAGACGATTCTGGCTTCTTTAATGATCTATATATATAAAATCAATGCCACTTTTCGTTGTAATTTTATAACTCAAGAACGGGCTCACCTATCCTAGCCAAATGTTTAGGCTTTGTTCGGACTATTTAATATATGCTTTATGTGAAATTAACACAAAATCGGTAGAGTTGTTCTTCATTTAGCACATTGTTTGTATTTGTAAATGGGGATTTTATTGTCAAATTGAACCTTTTTGAGTTCACGCGGACGAAATTGCGCGCGGAAGCTAGTACCATATAGTATTTATGTATGCACAACCGTTTAAACCACCACCACCTACGTGTGGGACATGTGTATTCACAGGTGTTCTGAAAATACATGCCTGTGCTTCAGAGGGCACGTTAAGCCGTCGGTCCCAGTTGTTATCGTTATATGTATAGCAATCATAAAGCAATGGAGCAGAGTGGTGGAATGTGCTCTAGGCCTCTGGTGACGATGGCCGAGGACAGTCCCGTGCTCAGTAGTACGCTACTAATGGGATGACGGCACTCTTTACCGTTATACCTTAGTTTTATAAAAACACGATTGAATCCCATATTGCTACTTTATTAAAATAATTTAACATTATACAATATATACCTATGAACTTATATAACTTGAGAACTTTGTATAATGTTAAAATATTATATATATATAATATTAATATATGTATATATAATATTTTAACACATTATATATATATATCTATGTATGTATTACTTTGTGCTACGTGAACAAGGTCCAGGGCCTCTGCACCTCTAATTCTAATTTGTGAAAAAAACGTGTCATTACTTGCTTTGATGAAGGAAAACACCGTTGGGAAACCTGCACTCCCAACTCCCCATAAAGTTCTCCTTGGTGAGTGCTTGATCCCACTTCTTTTTTTTTCTATAACTTAAGGAAACCTCAATCTGATACTTTAGATTTTTTTTACATTTTAAGTGATTTTGAATATATTTAAAATAAAATTTTCACCAACATAGTAGTTTTTTAACCTCGGTTATAAGACTCTTTCGTATTATGAGGTTGGATGCTAATGGATTTAAGCAAATTTGATTTTCTCTCTGATTGTTGCTTCCCTCTCCTCTCGTCCTCTCTCCGAGGTTTTCTCTGTATTTTTCTTGACGAGAAATTCTTGTTTGATTGACTGTAAACAATTCGCAACGTAATAGACTTACTACGATACTTAGCTGAGCGTTCATTTGGCGGAGTGTTAATCATTTTTAACATTAAGAAAACTGACTTTAAATTACATTGACAGGTCATTGACAGAACACATTAATGTCAACCTAGTTGCAGGTAAAAATAATGTTTATTTAAAAATATATAATTTTAACTTTTTTATTAGCTACAAATATATTTTTTTATTTATTTATTTACATCGAGCAACTAAGGCCAATAAAAAATACATTCAATATAAAAATATTATAAACTAATACATACCTAATAATTTTAAATAAAATAAATCGATTCAATATAACTAAGATTATTATTATTATATAAAAACTTACTTTAAGATTATAAAATTAAGGTTCACTACTGAGCACGGGCCTCTCCTCATAACTATAGAAGCCTAGAGTACATCTCATTACTTGATAAGTTGCCAATGTAATGATTTCAATTAATTTGTATGCCGTTCAGCTTTCGACGTGACGTAGATATATGTCATGCCTACCAATATATCTACCGATAACAATCGAGTCTCGTCTCTTGTGCCCTCTAAAGCACGAACGTGCTCAGAAACTTACCACAAGCAGTCACCTCCTCCTACCGTCCACCACCGATGCTAAACTCAGTCACAGATCCACACCGGGCTATAATCCCTTTGTCTGCACTACAGCAACAAAATAAAAGTTTTAATTAAATAACTTTACAATATCAGAATCCACGTAAGATCAATTAATTTCTCATCTCAGCAGTAATGTAGTGTCACGAACAAGAACGGAACTTAAGCGTTTAGGAATTTCTCGGATTCCAAGAAAGATTTTAGAATATTCTAGAACAAAATATAATATTATTTGATATTTGGAAGATAAAAGCATGTTAATGTTATTAGGTAATGGAATTTCTATTTAGTGTTATTGACATCGTGTCATTTGTTATAATTACATTTGTAGTACTTTCAGCTGTTATGGATATTGTTTTCCAGGTTATTAATATTGTATCATAACCGCCGTTATCGTCCGTCCGTTAAAGTCCGACCGCGTTTTTTCCGCCTGGTATGTTGCTAAAAGTATATGTGTAATTCCAGACGATAATATATCCATGAACCATGTTTTATTCAAATCCGTTCAGTAATTTTTGTGTGAAGGAGTTAGATCTATCTGTCCGTAACTTTCTCAACTTTTGCATTTATAATATTAATAGTTTTATAAGAAAGATTTGCTTGTTTGTAGGCTCCGAAACTACTGGGCTGATTTAAAAATGTTTTTATTATTAGAGTCCTACTTTATCCCTGATAAATAGATAATAATAATATAAAATCGTGTGTACCTTTACATTTAACATACGCTTTCGACAATTTTATTAAAACAGTAATAATCCTTACATAATAGATTTACTAGGGTACAAAAAAATTTATATATCTCCCCTTTTAAGGGCGCCATCTTGAAAATCTATTCAGCTTTTCACACTACTACAATTCTTATTTATTCAACGACACTTTATATGTCAAAATCGGTCCAGCCGTTTGAGGAACATATGTATGTATACATACTCGTACGCTCGAAAAACATTACCCTTTCGATGTATTTGGAAAACTTGTCATTGTAAATTCATTACGTCACTATCGAAAGCTATATTTCAAATAATGAATCAAATTTCTAGGAATTGACTACAATTCCTTGTGTCCAAGGTTTAAGCTGCAGTAAGAATTATCATAATATCTGAGCAGTCTCCAGCACAGCTGGTTGTTCTAATAACTGTTATCGTGTTTTGCCTCGCGCTGTATTTCTTGAGCTCCTGTTGTATTGTTGTTTCTATACTGAAATGTTCTTAACTGAAAACTGAGATTTATTTTATTTTAATGCAGTTAAATACAATTTTTTTGTAGTATAGCTGAATTTTTGCATGTATACATCCTTTAATTATATAGTAAGTTCTTTGAAACATGTATTGAGTTAAATGAATTTTTTGTTACCAGAATTTTAGTTATATCGATCGTCTTTAATCACCCGTATCGCGAAGGACTGGAATAAGTTGACCGCGTCGGTGTTCCGTTCGATTAAAATGTAAATGTCTTTAGGTCAAGAGTGAATAGGCTTCTACTATGTTAGCGCGCTTCACCATCGAAAACGTTATCGCCATTTACTAGCAGGTGGGTTCGTAATCAAACGCTAGCTTATTTAAAGTAAAAAATAAATATATGTATGTTGTGTCCCGTAGTACGTAAAATTGTATTTTTTTAATGACACTCACCTGGGATTGAGTATTATTTTGTATTTAACGTGCTGTACCTAATGTACACATGTGTTTTTATTTGTAAATTATAAATTTTTGCGAATTTACGTTTAGTTGAATTGGAAAAGTAATAGAAACATGAAAACAGGCAAGAAAGTAATAAAATGGATTGTCTAATGTGACAAATTTTATGTAATAAAAAGAAATGGCAGGGAATTCCGAAAACTAATACGAAAATTCTTAGACAAAAGCAAGAGGGCCTGTCACTGGAAAAGTACCGAGTTACGGTTACTGAATCTATTTCAAATTAAAAGCTCGTTTTCCTAAACTAGAATTAAAAAATTACAAAAATTATAATTAAACCTCCTTAACCTTCATAATATAAACTCAAATAAACATTAAATACATACAAATAATAATATAATCAAATAATTAAAACATTAAATTTTTATTCGCTTTCGACAACCCTAGCGTGTGACTGTGCAAGCGCTCAGTGAGTAGGACCGGTCTTGCTGCTGGCCTCTGACGGCCTTCAGAACTGTGATACTCTTACCAACTTCAACCTCTGTCTTCAGCTCCCCAAAATGCCATGCTTATATCTTCGATAGTGAATAACATATTGATACAGGGGATAGCCTTATTTCTACCCCAACTAGCCATTGTTGGCGATAAAATTGTAGCCAAATTCCTTCTCAAATTCTGTAATATTTCTGTATGAAATTATCATAAGTACTGTTTAGTTTAAACCTGAAAAGGTAAGGTACATTCAATTTCGCATTTATAATAATAGTAAGTATTATATGCCATAAGCAGATGATTTACCTCTTTTAAAGTGATCACGGCCTCCCGTTACAATACTAGTTTGAGGTTATATTAGGTATTGTTTGCTAGAAGTGATAGACCCACACATAAAATACCAAAAAAGAAGAGATGCATTATACATAATAATTAAAGCAAACAGGAAGAGAAAGAAGGAAAAGTGGCTCTCAAACCTCCAGCCCGAAAACGACGAATCGTTTAGCAGACTCAAGCAAGAGTGAATTTTATTTAAAACGATGTTTGGTACAAGAGTCTATACCTATGCAATTTAGATGACGAAAGGACGAGGCGAGAGAGACGAGAAATATAAGACGAGAATGATTTCATTTTACACATGACTCAATTCGTTTAGACAATTTTATTCACATGCAAACGTCTATGGCTCATAAATTCCCGTTGTCTATGGTCGATTTACGCATGTTATTGAGATGAAATAGATAGGAAAAGACTGAACTTTTACGACGGGATGAAATTTTTTATGATACTTGTGAACGCGGCAGGGCGTTTTATGCTGAAAAGTGTCAAAATCATTTTTCCCCTATTATCGTAGGTTTCTATGTGAATAAATATCAAAGTTATATATATATATATATGCTAATATAACAGTCTGCCTTTTTCAATTCTCCTGGATGATCGGTAAAGAAGATTGATAACTTGAAAGCATAGGGTCTACACACAAAGGCTCAGAACCGGAAAGTCCTGTTCAATTTATTTTTTTCTACTAAGTGCACAAAATCCAAAATAAATTTTCCCCGTTTTATATTGTATATGAAATTGACAGGAGTAAAATAAATGTACGAATTTATTCCTGCTAAATCTAATATAGTATATATACACACACACACACATGTATATATATATATATATGTACATATATACATATATGTATATTCTATTAGAAGATTGTCCGCTCGGTTCATATTTTTCCCAATTTTAACCCGTTGTATCTGTAGCTGCAATTTTAGTGGATATTTAAGCAGGTAAAAGTGGGGTTTTGTAATTGGAATTTATTTTCGCCGGACCTTTTTAGGGTTATGTACGTAAAATGGAAAACGGAACTCTACTAGTAATGCTTTGAAATTCACCCATTTATCTGTGGAGAAATGCTTTCAGGGAATATAAATTTTTTCGCAATGAAAAGTACATCGTATTTTTTCTCGAGTTCTAGCCTGTCTATATAATTTTTTTTATAGAAATTGATTAAGTACTTTTAACGTGAAAACGTAACCGACAGGCAGACAGTTATTTTAACATTCAAAATATTATTTTTAATGTTTAAACTTATCGTTTTGAAAGAACTGTTATTGAGTCAAAGAGTCAAAAAATTGAATCCAATATTTCTGAATGCTTCCACTCGAGCTCTACGAGATTGCTACGCCGTAGCAATATGTAAACGCGTTTGTACACAAAAACTCTATCTTATACTTTTTATTCGTTTATAGCAGGGGACGGCAACCTCCGGTAGGCGGGTCGTATGCCATTAGAGCGCGGCCCCCATAAACTCCATCTACACGTTGTAACTAGACGTTTCTTGTTATCCTCTCGACGACACAGAAATTTGGCCCGCACTAAAACCGTTATAACGTTTGTGGCCCTGATATTAGAACTTAAAGCCTCTCTAGACCAACAACTATCTCCACACAAAAAATATGTTGATCTGTCGCACCTCTTCGACATGAAAGATAGAAAAACATACAAACGCATACTTCCACATAATATTATTTTGGACTAAGTGATTTACTTACGGAATATTACATTGAGTTTTCAAAAATAAGCATATTTTAAATATACTTAATGTACAAATAATATAAGTGATCTCAAGTGGGAGAAGGAATTATACAAAATCTCGCGTAAAATCGGAAAAGATTAAAAAGTAACAAAAAAAAATCACGTTATTAATTTACAGCCCCAAAATGGTTTAATTCAAAGTCGCTTTACTAATATCTGCTTGTTCTATTAATTTTATAAATGCGATATTTTGTGTTGTATGTTTGTTAGTCCTTTAACCAAAAACGAATAAATGGTCGCGACGGAAATTTGATACAGACATACATATGTAGGTTATAGTTTTCAGTGACTTTTAAACAACTTTTTATCTACATAACACAGACAAAGCCACCGTTGGACACTAGCGTACATTAAGCGGATTGTTAAGACGAATAGTAAACCCTACTAAACTTATGGCCGTACACAAAACAATGTTAACTTTGGTGATTAAAGTTGTGATGTTGTGTTATATTATCACAGCTTGGTAACGTAAACGAACAGAGCGCTAAGCCGGGGAACTTCAGCGTGCGAGCTTTATCTCTATACTAAACTTATTCAAGCTTATCTTAGAAAGTTGTAAGATTAACATAGTCATCAGGAATTCATTCATTGTTTCTCAAAACATTCATTTTGTCTGTCTTCTTAATCTAGTGGTTGGTAACCTGACTTCGATTTCTAAAACTAACTTTTCTGTGATGAGCAGGAATGCTGACATAAAAATAAAATAAATAAGTATCTCAGGACAACTTTCACACGGCCATCAGACCCCAAACTAAGCGTTAGCTTATACGAGGGTCAAACTGAAAGTTCTTAGAAAATCAAAAACTAAGTAAACTAACAAGTTATTGATTTTATTAT
>DWJZ01007090.1:0-12419 GCA_018249125.1 Asbolis capucinus
CTTCACCGTTATAGCGAGTGACATTTAAATGCTTAAAACGCACATAACATAAAGTCAGAACTGCGCGCCCTGGGATTCGAACCCGGACAACCCGAGTAAGAGGCCGAATTCTTAACCACTGGGCTATGACCGCCTTTATAATATTAGTAAAACATATTCTACTAGCAGCATTTTGTGACGTTTATTTTTAAATCTAACATAAATATAAATACAACAAAAGTATGTATATGGGAAAGTTTTAAACAATTTGCCGTTACTTTCAATATTCGATTCTTCGAAAACGTATTACACGATGTTACTTGCCAAGATCTGTAACCGCGGCCTTCCGGACCGTGCTCGTAACTTAGCCTGTTAGTCTTGTAGTTTCAACTATTTCATCTTGTAAATGAATCAATTTACTAATTTAGTGGTTATTTTTATTTTTGGGGCATTATAAAAAACTAGTTTATACACGCGGCTTCGCATGTATGTTGATACAAAATATGTGTTATTTCCGACTGTAATATCTATGTCATGTTTCATTCTAACCCATTAAGTAGTCTTTACGTGAAAGAATAAAAACATTCATCCGTACAGACTTCCTCATATATAATATTAGTAGGATCGCAATCATTAATGTCTGGGCCATTAAATAAGTGATAATTAAAATTATCTTTACGTTCCGTGTCGGCTAGTGATGCCAAACGACGTCGTGTGTTTGAAAATACTTGAACACTTGTTCGTGTGACGTTTGACTAAGTAAGCTCATTAACGCGAGCTATTCCGTACAAGCTTTAATGAATTGCTTTATAAACGAAACGCAGGCAACATGAAACTTTAAACGATTGCACAAAACAAAAACACGACTCAGCAGCCGGATGTTGTTCTTCCCGCGCTAAATTTTATTATTTTTTTAAATTGTGACCCAAATAAAGTTTTTAACAGTTCTGCCCATTTCATACAGAAGTTTTGCAAAAATGAAATGCCTATTCACGAAAGCAAATAACTAACAATGCCAGAAGTAGATAATGGGCTTGGAACAAAAAAAACTTATTACTGTGAACTTAAATGATTTTCAGAACAAAACAATTGATTCAATAATGACACCGCTGGAAGAATAACAAATGAAGAACTTTATGAAAATGTTATTACAAAAATAAAAACTGTTTCAAATTGTTCTTTACAATTCGTCCAATTGTGTCGTGTTGTTGAATATTAATTTTTGTCGTCGTTGTCTTCGTACTTTCTTTTTAAAATAGTAATTGAATTAATGCAAGAGCTCATACAAGTTCACTTGGATAAGTAGCTGGTGGTATAGTCGTTGATTGGTTTAATTTGAATTTACGCATTAAACATCAAAAATATCTTCCATTTGATATGGAACCTTAAAAACATCTCCTCAATTCTATCCTATATTATAAATGCGACAATAACTCTGCTCGTCTGTGTGTAAGCTTAACGCCTATACTACTTGACAGATTTTGAAGAAACTCTGTACATGGTTAGAATAAAAATCGTCCACCAATCCGCATTAGAGTAGCTTGGTGGAACATGCCCTAGGTCTGCTAATTTTGAGGAGAAATCCGTGCCTACTAGCAGGCTATCGAAGCCCAAAATAAAACTTGAGAAAAAACATAGATTACTTTTTAACGCAAAATAAGCTTGAAGGGGCTGAAATAGAGAACAAGTTTCTATGAAAGTTCATAATTAACAAAGCTGTACCCAACTCATCAACCATGAGACCGATCGATATCATTTTGATACCAAAATTCAAGACGATTTTGAACATAGTAGTTAAAGACATCAGTGCTCTATTTCTTACCATTACAGAGTCTAATAAGACAAACAAACATACAAAATGAACATTCATTTTTATAGATATAGACATGAAACCATGTATTAATGAAATGTAATAAGGTGTCAACTGTGGAAAGAGGAAAGGTGACTTTACCGCGTGGACATAGTCACGAAAACATCTAGCTTTGCAATCTAATTTACAAAGAGCAGACAAAATATAAAAGATTCGCGATTGCTTGTATTAGACTATAAATAAGAGAGGTGCAAAATCTGACACCAAGGAAAGAAGCCAAAGAGGCAGTGGATAGTTTCCAAGTTGCACCTGATTACGTAGGATCTTTAGAATTCCAGCAAACTTTCTGACTGATGGACGGATTGCACGGAAATGAATCTGGCACTGAATTTGGCACGAAAAATATACACTGGATATTCTCACAATTTTGCTAACATTGTTTTCTGGCAACCCGTGACTTTGTTCGCGGAAATATTTGCTTTTATAAAGGTGATTGATATTCATCGATATTACACCTTTGATACACCGCCATCTAGTAGAAAATCATTACAACTAAATCCAATTTAAGATTATTCTAAAATTGTAGGTTCTTATCTAAGTATTTATAAATATATGTACGAGATTCCTTGATGTTAAAAGACTGCCATGTATACATTCTCGTATATAGCCAATTTTCATTTATATTAATAATGTGATTTTATAGAACTGGATTACATTATTACATTTGCATACGATATAAGGATACTAGTTTCAGTCCGTGGCTGCGATCGCGTCACGTGTTGACATCCAAACATATAAACGTGTACATCATCCCAATAGAACCTATAGTCGGGATAAAATCTATCCTACATTAATTTCCTGGATGTAGTCTATCTGTGTGCAAGGTTGCATCTTAATCCCTTTAACGGTTAGCACGTGAAGGAAACCCAAGCATTCAAACATGTTAATATCCAAATCATCTCAGGAGAAATAACAACTGAGAACAAATCTATCGTATGTTAATTTCTTAGATATGATCTATCTGTGTATCAAGTTACATCTTAATCCGGTCTACGGTTAGCGCGTGAAGGAAATACAAACATTTTCACAAGTACATTTATAATATTAGTAGAATTCAAGACGTGTTCATATTAAAATTTAATATATAAATATACTTGATATTCTTTAACGCACACGTACATATCTTTCCGCTCGCACGTCCTTTGGTCAGTAAATTTAAGATTGCAAGTCAATAAAATAAAATATATTTCATAAAAATCATATTTTGTCCGAAAGGTATAAAACCTTTGGTCATTCAAACCGTCGTGTAATGTCGCCTTTAGACTCGGTTTATATGTAGACAATAAAATAAATGTTAATCTTGTGAATTTTTTTTTAGTAACTGTGATAACTTCGTCCGAGTCGAATTTAACAAATGAATGATGAATGAATTGAAATTAATGAATGAAATGAAGTGCCAGTGAGAGTCCCGTCAGAATAAATCCAGTTGTTCCAGAGATTAACGGGAACAGACGGTTAGGAATTTTTGTATAAAATAGTACTTTGTTGTATGTACTGTGTAAACATATGCATTTAGTAAAAACAGTTGTTTTAATATAACAACCAGACACTTCAATTTCATTTATTTATGAACTAGATTATAGAGGCTATAACCAAAAACCTAGAATACAATATAATTTTTATTGTTTTTACAATTTTATGTAATCACGCTTTCGGGAAGAGCTTGTGAATTACTAGAAACTGCCCTAACTTCGCTTCTGAAGAACCATTTACCATAAAAAAGTAGTTATTGTTACGTAGATGTAACAGATATTGTATCACGAATTTATTTATATCCTCTACAAAACTGTAGTACATCACTTTGCTCTATTGTCTATAATTTACGTACGCGATATAACGATGTAAAAAACTCCGATAGCGTGATTTAAGTTTCTTGAAGTCTTTGTGTGACGTTATATCGTCACAAACGCTTCGAACGACGAAAGTTTCGCTAACCACAGGGCTTTAAAATCAAAATGACTATCCTTATAAAACCATGCTATACACTGTCGCTCATAAAACCGTGTGTAAAAATCGCAGGCATATTACAGCGGAAATTGGGTAGTTGATATCGTGTCGTGGGAGATATGACGAATAATGGGATGCCTATAATATTAAACTGGTCAGTGTTATAGCAAATCATACGATAGGAACATTGCTTAGGATAATATTAGTAACTATGCTCGTTGAAAATTCGAGTTGGTTTTTTTTTTCATACAAAATTGTATTCAAAATTCTTTATTCGTTAATATACACTTGTTATTAAATATGAATAAAATTAAATCCTAAAATGAATTAAACTTAAATTATAACTAAAATAAATCTAAAAATCCTACCTGAGGCATTGTACCAAGAACGCTGGCAGCATTACCCCGTTTCAAACTTGTCAATTGCGTTAATTTTGTATGGATGCCTTTTCCGGATAATTTTCATCCACTATGTCACAAATGGTAGAACTTTTTTTTAACAAATACAACTATACATATGTTTATAGTTATGTATTCGATAGTAACTTATATACAAAGTTTCATCCCCTATACAAACCCCTTCGAGCTTTTTTTTGCAATAAAAACTAGGTTATGTTTTTTCTCAAATTCTTTTCTATTTCTGTACCAAATTTCATCCAAATCAGTTAAGTAGTTTAGGCGTGACAATCAACCCCGACAACTCACTAAAATATTATAAAAAGTAGAAAGTGCCCTCGCTTCGCTTTGTAACAGTTAGACATATGGTATCACGGGCTTATTTGTAGATATTGATGTCCTCTATAAAACTGTAGTACATCAGTTTACAGTATTGTCAATAGTTTCCGCGGCGTACACGAGTTAAGGATATTTTTTTCACACCTTGGTTTACACTATCGAAGTTTTCTTACGGACCCCTAATAATGTAGGATTCTAATTAAAAGGTAAAAGATTTTTTCGAATTGGCTTCGTAGTTCCGCAACCTATTCTCCTCAAAGAAACAAACAAAAGATCAAATCTTTCCTCTTTATAATGTTAGTATAGCTGAGAGTGAGCTCTTTTCGAAAATCAATCGATAATACCTCAGATATAAACTGTAGTTTCAGCTAATAATAAGTAAAACTAAGTTATAAAGCCCTCTTTAGCCCGCTGAACTGGGCTTGAATTATTAATGCGTACTAATATTGTTATTGGTAATTGGCTCACGACTTCACTCGTGAACGAATTGCATTCTAACTATTTATTAATTTAACTAACCGAGCAGTATTTCATTTTCGCTGACCCTATATACTTTATTTTATAAATGGATTAAAATGAAAGTTTCTATGAAACGTATCGCGTAGATATAGCTATGAAACGTATTTTTGTAGTCGATTAAAAATCTATCGTTTATGAAATTTTAACCTGTGTGGATACGAAATAAGGGATAAAAATTATCCCACGCGGATATAGTCGCGGACAAAGATAGTTACAATTTGTTTTTACATATACAGCAGACTTGAAGACGAGGACATCTTTAAATATATATGTCATCATTGAAAACGTCCACAGTCCAGCAGCTTCGACTAAGCGATTGAAAAAGTTAATCAACAGCTGGCGCAGTCGGGAGGATGATGGGTGACCGCTAGTGACAAATATTTCGGATAACAAAATGCTTCGGAGGGCGCGTAAAACCGTCGTTCCCTTTGTTATCGTTAGGTAGCAATTGTTAAGCCATGTTGGAGGTCGAAGAACATTATCACTTGCTACGGTGAAGGGAAAAATAGTGAGAAAACTTGCACTCCGAGAGATCTAGTTCTACATAAAGTTCTCAAAGGTGTGTCCACCACCAATCGGTCCTTGGACAGCGTGGTGGACAGCCTGTATATCATTTCGAGTGACCTGAACTCAGTAGTGGGAAAGTTATGAATGTTGGACATAAAGATGGGATTTACAAAACGATAATAATATAAATAATTCGATTTCTATGTAAACGATAATTATAGCACCCAACAAATCTGACAAGAGATATTACCCTACATACAATTTTGTTCACCAGTAAAACTTTTAACGACCTGTCCCAGGCACATTAAAATTCATGGCCGGCTAACAGTTTCGGGAGTGCAATCAAATCACTTTAATTGATTGGTAGTACCGTAAAAAGTGCCCTATTGCATAAAGAATTAGGTCTTTAATACAACCAACGGTCTTACTGCTACCATAAATAAATGTACCATAAATGAACATGGGTTGGTTTGTACTCCTTTGAGAATATTGTAGACAAGTTTTCTCTTAATTTTCTAACCTCCTAGTTACCAATCAGGTGTAAAAAGGTGTAAAGTAGACCTTTTAAGACCTTTTTTTTAATTAAGGGCGAATATTTGTTTAATACTTTGTTACAGGTTCTCACGATATACAATGTTTTTCACGCCGATATTTCGACCCAGTTGCACTGATCATGGTCCCGGCTAAACTGCGTTGGCCTTGAGAAACTTTTGATACATAACAGATGTCACTAACACACGACGTACTACTTCTAGTTCTACTACACTGACCACCTCTTGTTTAGTAACAATTATGTCGTTTAATGTTTATATAAACCAACACTTACTATGTTTTTTAATAAATTATTAGTAATATTTCTACAACACTGTTACTGTTTTTGCTAATTAATGTTTTCGTTGCAATAAACAAGCGATTTCACTGTCATTTAATGCTAGACATAGAATATGTTATAATAGTTACGCAGCTACAAATTACAAAATTAATATAGAGACAGACATCGCCGCCCTCCCAGCTTGTATTGGTAAGAAGTCCAAAAACGATAACTGGACTCGAGCCTGGGAACGCAACCCGAGGCCTCACGTCACTCCGGACCCAACAGTGGCCGATCTCGCCCTAATGTCTAGTTAAATTTAATTAATATGTAATATGTTAGTAATACAATTTATTATTTAACTCATATAATCTTTAATTAGTACCTGCTGCGCCAGCCTCCTACAACTAATAGACAAATGTTATGTAAGCTTCTTTCCAATAAATACTCTTGCAATTACGATTAAAACGAAAAGGTTAATAAAAGAATAAATATTTCATCTTCATGTATGTGCATGTATACTCAGAAATATTGCTATGACAAATAGCCGTTTAGTTAAGGTTTAAATTAACTTAGAGCGAAATTCCTTCAAGTCTCAAAGCTGTACGTTCCCAGTTTTCCTAACAAATTGCACTTTTCGATCGATAACACACAACGTACATCTTGCGTTAGCAGGAACGGTCATCCATTTTGATATCCTAAGTTTTATTCATATTCATTTCAGACATGTAACCTGGTTTAAGTATATTTGTAAAGAACATAAATATTTCTAAGTAATTTAAAAGTAGTTTAGTTGTGTAAATATGTGGGGTAAGTATCTACGTTGGTGAAAGCCTATGTGTTATTCCAGATTGTAATCTATCTCTGTGCCAAAATTCATCCCGATTAGATCAATAATTTTTGCGTGAAGAAGTAACAAACTTCCACATTTATGGTATTAGTACTCAACTAATACAATATCGCATTTTACCAAAATAAAACACTTACGAATCACGAAGCCGACATCCACAGAAGTCTTCCGAAGCGTAAATAATGAAATAATTAATCTCGCATTTTAATAGAGACGTCAAAGCACGCTTCTCGCATTTAATTATAAATTAGCTCTGTAATTACGTGCCTTAGGCTGAGCGGAATGCGATTGCCGTGACAAATGACTTTGTAGAACTAATGACCATATTTTTACTTCGCAACGAAATAATTTATGAACGTTTTTCTCGTACGGGAATTTATGCGAACTTCGCTTGATTGCGAATCGATTTGTGAGGAATATACTATCAAAGTTGGGTTTACGCAGGCGATCACTTGTTATTAGTAAACGAGAATAAAAATTATACACTTGACAACTTTTGTATCAGTTTTAATTATTGAAATTAAGATAAAAACATACATTCTCGTATAAGTTGAATGACAGCAATGATAAACCCTAATACGTTGTGCAAATCTACCGGTATCGAATACCGGTTTGTGATATTAAAATAACCGCTTTTTAGAAAATGCGTGCACACATACTAAATATACCAAAAAAAATATATTTTTTTTGGCTGGTAGTCTGTTTGTTCCAGCTAATCTCTGAAATGGCTGGACCGATTTTGACGGGGCATTCACTGGCAGATAGGAAATGTAATAAGGAGTAACTTTTGAAATATAAGTTATCGTAAAATCTGCGAATAGAACAATAAGTTTTGTTAAATTCCACGCGAATGAAATTACGGGCAGAGCTAACCTAGACTAGCTAAACTTGGTAAAAATATTTTACAAGTCGCACCATTAGTTCCTGAGATTAGCACATTCAAACAAACTTTTCAACTTTATAACATTAGTACACATAAGATATGTACACATAAAGTTCTATAATAAGCACTAACCCAACCAATTATGTTAACAAGAGGCGTTGTTACAGCTAAGTAGGTAATGGGATATTAGCATGTTCAAACTGTTACAGTGAGCTATGGCAGACCTGAGGTACATTTTAATTATGGAACATGGTGACACTTCATTAACACTTTTTAAATAAAATTAGAATGAACTTTGAATCTCAGGATAACTCACAAACGGCCATTCGATCCCAAGCTAAGTGTTAGCTTGTGCTATAGTGATCAGACAACTGATAAACATATATTTTAAAATACATACGCAGAACAAACACTCTTTCTCATCACAGAGAAGTTGGACCTGGGTGGGAATCGAATCCACGACCTTCGGTGCAGCAGTCAGATTCACTAATCACTTGACCAACCGTTGAATGAATGAAATTTGGATATTGGACTCTCAGTATTGCAGATTTCTTCACGATGTTACTTAGACGATAACTTAAAAAAAACTGTAATAAAATTTTGACTACATAATGTTATTAATTTAATGTTATTATTTGTTAATATGTAATTTCTGTGTATTTACAATATTTTGACATTTTTACTTATATGTATTTTCATTTTAATTTTTTTTTTTATATGCCAGCTATGGCGAAACTACTGTCCTGCCATAATTTTGTACCAGCTTTAATAGCCCACAATAAAGATAATTTGTATTACCCTTCACCGTAACAAGTGATAATTAACTTGTAATACGTACACAACTTCAGAAAATTAAAGGTGCAGGATTCGAACCGAAGAACCCCGTTCGAGTGACCAACTTTCATTCTATAAAGCTATCACAGCTGTAACTTACAAACAGCAGGACTATTCGAATATTTAGCTATTTAGTAAACTTCCGCCAACATACGTTAAACATCAAATCATTACATAAGGATGTTTGTTCTACCAAACATGGTTGCCTCTTAATTGATCGGCAAATATGGTTAAAGCCTGCAGATTGTGTCGATTGCTAATAATTGGCTAAGTTAAGCAACATTGGGCGAGGAAAGTGAATGACCGAACGTTAGTGGCGAAAATTTTATCAGCGGTTCTGTGCCCCGGAGGGCACGTAAAGCAATCGATTCTGTTTTTTTACATAATTATAAGCTTGACTACAATCCCACCTGATGGTAAGTGGTGATGTGGTCCTAGATGGTAAAACGCATTAACTTAGATGAAGCCTATTCATTCTTGTCTTGAAGACACCTACATTATGAAGCGGAAAAACAGACCCTGGTAATTATTTTTCGTTGTCATCTTCAGACAGCAGACAAGCTATTTTGAGTAGCATAAAAACTTTAGTTACTCGAATTACAAATTATTTGGCCAATAAATTCTCCACTGAACAAAGGTTTATCAGATATCACTGTCCCACTACTGGGCTCGGGTCTCCTCTTATAATGTGAGGGGTACAGGCCAAGAAAAAAAAGAAGAAGAAGAAGAAAGAAGAAAAGAAAAATAAACTACCCAAGTGTGGATTAGTGGACTTGAAACACCTTTGAGAGCTTTATGGAAAACTCGCAGGAGTGCAGGTTTCCTCATGATGTTATCTTTCACCATAGCAAGTAATAATCAAGTTCTGATACACATATAACATTCAAAATTAGTCGTAGAAGTTTGTGATAATGGATGGATAGACATTTGCTTCTCCTTTTTGCAAAATCTACTTAATGGTTCTGAATGAAGTTTGGCACAGAGATAGAGAACTAGAGTAACAAATGGGCTACTTTTCATCACTGTATCTTTTCTTTTTACATATTATAAGTTAATGCTTGACTACAGTCCCACGTGATGGTAAATGGTGATGTAGTCCTAAATTATAAAGCGCATTAACTTAGAAGAAGCATATTCAACTTTGTCTTCTAGACACCTATGTACATTATACTCGAGCGGAAACACAGACGCTGGTAATTTATTCCAATCCTTCGCGTCACGCCATACAAAGGTCGAGACGAAGCTGTGGTCCGTACCGGAGGAATCCACGGTGTAAGGAAGAACGAGTAACTGGACTGCGTCGTGTCGTTCAGTGGCCTAATCTAACCTAATTTGCAGACGAAGCAGCGGGCGAGAACCTATCATCTATAACTTGCTCATTCACATCGGTAAACCCTTTCTGAGGATTAATTCGCAGGAGAAACCGTCTCCCAATACAATTCTATTCACGTTCATTGTCTTCGAAAAGTCTTATGTAATTTAATGAAGCTTTCAACCCTATCGACGGTTAGGGCTGTCCAAAACGACTTTTATTTTTATTCACTTTTAAAAATAAATGTTCGTATCCCATTCATACTCACGAACTATGATGCAAGGAGTCCAAGATGTGGACAACTCGAATGGCTATCATAAATAACACTCATAAGCTGAGGAGAAATATTCACCTGATCATAAATCTGCCTGGGAATCAAACCTTGGTCCGCTCATTTTACAAGCAAGTTGAAGAACCAATGAGGACATGTTCAAGCAGCCTATCCTCATAATTTTCTATGTAGCATCCCTAACTATGCCTTAACAGGTACACTCAGAGTCATTAATGGTACTTAAATCACTCCTCAGTACAGATTTTCAAACCAATCAAGAATTATTGTTTCGTGACTAAAAACAGTTCCTTGCTAATAAAAACAATTAGAATTATTATGTGTTATTTTTAAGTACACTTTTAAATACCGTACTGAAGATTAAAATCCTGTCTTTACAAAGTTCGTATAACCTTCCAACTCCATCATCAGACCATCTCTGATATCAACAAATTGCATTGTCATCAAATTATTTTCGACTTATTCGAACACTGTGAAGTAGGTCATAAAAAGCATGTTTTGATTACAAAAAATGGGACAGGCGAAACAAAACAAACCTTGTAAAATATATCTTATTCTTGTTACAACTCGAGACAACCCTAGCCTCTGAAGCCCTTTGTTGAGCACAAGAGGGGACCTTCAAAAATTCAGGTTAAAAAGGGGCACGGCACGAATTTCATAACAAAAGCGATTTTTGGCGCAATACGTGCCAGCCTAATAAACTTTTCACAATTTTCAGTATTAACTGCATTTTTTGCCATTCCGACTCGAATCGCTCGCCACATCGCATGATCGCTGATTGCAATTAACATTCTCAATATCTCTACGGTGTCAGCCTGACTGTTGCCCATTTCAACGGTTCGAATTGCTTTATTTTTTTTTTGTAGTGTTCAATGCATAGGCTTGTAGCGATCATTTGTAGCTTTGTAACCGTATTGATTTGTAACTTCGTAGTGAAATACATAGACTTCTACCTTAGTAGCTTCCTGTGTTGATTTGTAACTTCTTAGTGAAATAAATAGATTTGTACCGTCGTAGCTTTGCAGCTTCGTAGCGATGTCGATTTGTAACTTCGTAGCCAAGTAAATTTGTAGCTACGCAGCTTCGTAGTTTCGTAGCAATGTAGCTAATAACATAGTAATGCGTAGTATAGCAAATTGTTAGTATTTTATTCTCACCGATTTTAGATTTTTTTTTTCATGTGTAAATTTCTTCACATCATTGTATGTCATATACATTTTATATAAGGTAAATAATATATCACATTTAAATCATTTTCTATTAACAACTTACTAATTCACAAACACGATATACTTTACACAGTTAAGTAATATTACTTAATTTCTTTAACTGAACGTAAAACTTTAAAGTGCACCTGTAACATTTCTGTTCTACAACAGGAGTTAAACTTAGGTCAATGCAACAACACACTTGTATACTATTTGAGTTAGGTGCCTACAGGCGGTAAGTACGTAATTGTTGTATTTTTTAAAGATTCAAATCTTCTAAACACGTCTTCTTTATATAATGGCCCTCGCTTCGACAGAAAATAGCTATCCCATATCCTTCTCGTCATATAAGGTGCATACATGTGCAATTGTGTCGAAAATGGTCCAGTGGTTTCAGAGTTGCCATACAAATGTTAACCTATTATCTCACGGGAACAAAGCAGTTTTCAGGGATAAAAAGTATCCTATATTCGTTATCTTTACATAAGCTACAAACATGCAAAATTTCATCTAAATTAGTCCATTGGTTTCAGAGTTGCGTTATTAATTTTAACCTGTTATCGTGTGGAAATAGTCATTTTCTGGGATAAAATCTAACCTATAACCATTCTCGGGTTTTAAACTTCTATTATGCCAAGTTTAATTTGAATCTGTCCTGTGGTTTTTGCGTCGAACA
>DWJZ01007091.1:0-12418 GCA_018249125.1 Asbolis capucinus
GCACAAGCTAACGCTTAGTTTGGGTTCAGATGGCCGTGTGTGAGTTGTCCAAAGATATTTATTTATTTATTTTATTTATAGTTATTTTACAAATATTTATAGAGTGTAATATGGAAGCATGGAGAGAGTGAGCCATAGTGTGCTGTTGGAAAATGTATAATGTTTTTAAACGAAATACTAGAAGCGCCCTTTGGATCGCTGAACCAATGCTGTTATTTTAGTCCTTTCAGCACTAGATCTGCAACCATAGACGATTGTCTTTTATGTAATTGTTCAAGCCAAATTAATTAAAAAACCTGCGGAAGTGACGTTTATTGCAAAAACGGAACGCTAACAGAAAATTTGTCTCAAAGCGCCGGTGCTTTTTTGATATATTTTCTGCCATGTCTTGGAGTACTTAATCTAGTGTTTTTTTTGTTTTCGACTTTAATGAACTCTTTTACACAAAAAGTAAACAATGAACGGTAAAATAACTTTAAAAAATATACATTTTTAATTCTAGTCAAACTGATTCACGACATGTTTGTCACTACTTGTTTATCAGCATTATTTCTTGTTATTTTATGATTTTCTTTCTCTAATTCTAAATTTCAAATTCTAAACTTAGTAAAAAAATAATTTTTAATGCTGAATCGAGTGCTATTTTTTTGTTCATAAATTTAGTGTTTTTTTCGGTAGTTACGGAAGTTTTAGTGCAGGATGTATATTAGATATTCTATATATACTTTATTTAATAGGTTCCACTATATGTTATAAGCATCTAATTATTCTTAAAGTAAGTCAAGGCCAATGACTATAATTAGAGGGGTCGTAGTTTACTCGACTCTGTAAAAGGAAGCGTTGTCGCGAATGGTCCAATTAGAGTTCTAAAGAGAAAATTTAAACTTTGAGTTTTTAGTTACAGTGTTTTCGTTACTTTGATGAAGATAATTGGCTCGGAAAACCTTTATTCCGACAGTAAACATACTTAACTGTTCGAGATAATAATGATTAACTACCTTTGCATTTATGGCTGGCTTTAACTCATTGATGGCCCGCTACTGAGCACGAGTTTCTCCTCATAGTGAGGAGGCCTAGAGCATAAATAAAATAAAAGAGGATTGGTGGAAGGGTTAGTGGCAACCCAAGTTTCGGAAGTTTTTATGCCACCCAAAAACCTCTCATATTGTTTAACAATATAAATCTAACGATGAAACCGGGAACGACGGGTTTACGTGCCCTCTAAAGCATGGAAACGCTCATGAAATTTTTGCCACTAGGGGTCACCTATCCACCTACCGACCGCGCCCGCTGTTGCTTAACTTTTTCCATCAAACAAGATTTGTTTTTCTTAAACTAGTTCTTAATTATGAACAACGGAACATAATTCTTGTTATACATTAAGGAATAAATAATTTTGTTAATAATTCGTCATTTTTACAAGCTTTTATTTAACTTGTAGTGTATTTTAGTGTATAAGTATTTTAGTACATTTGTTTGTTGTTTTTTTTCGGGTCAAATCGCAATATTTCATCGCCACTTACCATCAGGTAGGATCGTAGTCGCTTGACTACTAACTTACTAACTATTCTAACTTACTAACTAACTTAATACTATACTTAATACTATACTAATACTAGCTAACTTATCTAAGGTAAAAAAAAAGTTTAATAGACCCACTTCCGCTTGTACTATGGAGCTGAAATTTTGCATGAGCCTTTCACCCTGATGAGAATTCATTTTTATGATAAGCTTGACCTGTTATTACGTTTAGAATTGGCTTTAGCCAAGGGAACTCCTCTACGATTAATAGTACAATTATGGAATTTTATGTGTTTCTTCGTATTAGGGCTTTATATTAAAGCTGGTGTTTTTTGTATATTTTATTAAATTTTAATCTTGTTTTCACTTAATTCAACGTTTCTCTTGGAATCATTCTCTATCTGAAATTCGTACAGCTTCGTTTTAAAATAATATTTTATTTTATTATACGGCACTTTGGCGCGGGTTTGACAATGTGTGAACATTTTGTTACAAAACTGTTATGACACTTTCGATGTTCAACATAACATCGAGACGGTAACGTTTCTCATTTGATTGCATAACTGATTTGTTTAAAAAATATATTTTTATCCATCCATTCTCATAAACTTTCGTATTTCTAATATTAGTAAGGATAGTACTATAATTTTCGTCAGTATTAACATAATTTTTAGTGAAGAAATTTTTTTACGTGTCACTGCTTGCGTTAACCTGGATTCTTGTACGTTAAATTATGGTAACGTTTGCTTTATTTGCATTTAAATTGTATAAAATGTGTTCTGAACTGCTTTGAATACAACTATATGTTTTTTATTTGTGAAATCCGCATTTAGAGCTAGGGTTGTCATCCGCTGTTAAGAACAGTATTATACTGGTTTTGACTAAATTATACTGGCAGTATAAATATATGACAGGCCGGTTGGTCTAGTGCTTAGTGAACCTGACTGTTACATCGAAGGTCGTGGGTTCGATTCCCACCCAGGTCAAACTTTTCTGTGATGAACAGGAATGTCTGGGTGTAAATATCTATATATGTACGTTTATCAGTTGTCTGATCACAATAGCACAAGATAACATTAGTTTGGGATCGGATGGCCGTGTGTGAGTTGTCCAAAAAATATTTATATTTTTAGTACCTAAAGAAAAAAATAAATTCAAAATAAGTGAAAACCTACGAAACCCGTATGATGTCATTCATAACTTCTGTAATAAACGTTTCCAAATATGTCTTAAAAATATCCAAAAAAACTGTAAATTTTTCAATACTGTATATTTTCCTTTTTAGACTTAAAATAATTTATTTTGTTGTAAAAATTGTTGCCACTGTGAATAGTCGTAGTCCGGAGGCTTGTGTTAAGCAACAGCAGATGTGCAAAGAAAGTAAGAAACTGCTAGTGGCAAAATTGCCATAAGTGCTTTCGTGCTTTGGATTAAACAGGTTCTTATTATCAGATGTCTCTTAGCCTTTTCGTCTCTCGTCGTCCATCGTAAGTGTTAGAGAAAAACATCATATCATCTGATTATAAATTTTATCCATCTGAAAGCTAAACAAGGAAATTGGATGAATTGTCATAATTTTAACTTTCTTCAGTGCTTCTTACTATGTTGCTGTTAGAGGATTTTTTTTTCTATATTACAAGTGATTATTTTATAATATATATCTTGAAGTATAAAGAGCACAGAAAAATGTATCTAGATCGATATTGTTTATGGTGCAAAAAATACTGTCTTTAATTTAATTTGTTTAATATTAAGGCACAAATCGACGTAGATAAATCTTCGTAAATTGTAAACCAAAAGGACTATGAAAAATTACAATAAATTTATGTTAAAACCATTTTAAGATTCTAACTTTTATTGAAAGGCCTGTATAAAACATAAGTGATGACTGTCGAAAATCCCTTTGTCCTATGGCAATTCAAAAAATAACAATTACATTATTGTTATTATAAAATGTAAAGTACTTTTAACTCAAACATACATTATTTCAATACAGTATGAAGCAAAGTGATTCTTATTTAGCTTTTGACGACCCTAACAAACGAACAAACTAACAAATACTAACATACAAATAATACATTATAGCAGTATTCATTACCCATAATTAAGTATTGGTAACTTTTAAAAATATATATAATTTTTTTTTTATTAATTTATTTTTATTTTTATTTTACCTCAATAATCTTGGACTGTCACTAGTTTATCTTATTCTATATTATACTAGAAATTGTCCTCGCTTTGCTTCGAAAGTAGACTTGTCCAGTGGTTTCAAAGTTGCCATACATATTTTAACCAATTATCCCACGGGATCAAACCAGTTTTCTGGGATAAAATGCATCGAATAACCATTGTCCTTACATAAGCCATAAACATGTGTAATTTCATCTAAACTGGTCCATTGTTTACAGAGTAGCCATACTACCTTTAACATTTTATCTCAAGAGAAAAAAGTAGTTTTCTGGGATCAAAGATTATATAACCAATGTCCTTGTGTCCAAAAAAAAATGGTTTGGTTTCTACATATCGTTAAAAAGCTTCCCTGTATTAAAATTTTCAAAAAAATACTTTATGTACAAAATTGATGTCGTTACAGTTTTATTGTTAGTATAGATTCGCTATAAAAACCTAAAACTAATATGTATCTATCGCACCTACTTTTACTTACTTTAATATATTTATTTAGTACTCTTAGCTACGAGAATATGGCTGAAATTTAACACAAAATATCATCAAACACAGCACGTATACAAAACCTAATTAAATATTTAATTATCAAATATAACGCGAAAAGGATCAAACCCGTTCGGTTGAAGTTACGTTATCGCTAAGGAGAGTAATTAACCTTTCTGTTTAATTGTGTAGCTGTGACGTCACGTACGGACCACATAGATCAAGAGGGGTTATGTACTTTGCCAGTGTGAGCCCGCTGTGCTCAGCTAAATGTAGTACTTAGTGATAGTGCCTACTTGTTCATCACCCTATTCTCCCCTACATGGGATAGCGGAGATGTATTAATCATTTTCATGGAATTAGAAGGACGAATAGATAAGCATTTAGATAAAAAAAAATTCTTATTATAATGTATTGCTTAACCACACCACAATCCCACTTGATGGTAAGTGGTGTTGAAGTCACAGGTGGTAAAGTGCATCAAGTTAGTAATGCTTTGTGGATGTAGCATAGCAAAAACACCCGTAACCGGAGAACAAACAGTCATCTGTCATGTAAATATCAGACGGACAGAAACAAATCAGAAACCCTTTTATATAGAATGTCATTTCCAACTCACAGAACTTGTTATGAAGATAGCACAAAAATATATACGTATATATTGAGGTGTGTGCACTAAATAAAATGAATCCTTGATGTGAATCCTTTATAAATGTGAAAGTATCTGTCTGTTACCTTTTTACGCCTAAACTACTGAACCGATTTTGATGAAACTTGGTACAGACATGGAATAAAAATTGAAGAAATACATAGGTTACCCTTTTCTAAAAAAAGCTTGAAAGATTTGAAACAGGGGATGTAAGCGCTTTTTTATGAAGTTATAAGCACAAGTTGTAGTCATGCACTATACGTGCATTATTGCAGACTGTGGGGTGAATAACGGGAGAGGGGGGAAGAGGGGGTGAGTCATGCGAATGTAAAAGTATGGACGGAAGCGCGCTTGAAATTTTTGCCACTAGCGTTCAACCTTCCTCCTACCACGCCCACTTAACTACAGGCACGGTGGGTGAAACAGATACTGATATCCAATAGCTTATTATGGAGCGTAGTACAGATGTTTCTAACCACTAAAGCCCTTGATTGAGTAATACAGAGTCGAAGAGTCAAATCATGTCGTCACGTCGCGACCTCGTTGATCAGCTAAGGCTGTGTATTTAAGACCTTTGGACATTGTGATAGAATAAGCGATAATATTATTCTTAACTTGTGTCTGCCCGTGGCTTCGCCCGCGTAATAAGTTTATAAGCTTATATGTTATTTAACAGTATAATGTATTCGTATGCTAAATTTAATTCAGATCAATAGATTCTGCTGGAAAGAGGAACAGGCGTCACATATTATTCCATTTATTATATTAGTAGTACTAGCTTCCGTTCATGGTTTATCCTACTATGAATAAATAAGAAGTATAGGTTTATTTACAAAAATACATACAATGAACAAAAAATCTATACTAATAACAAAACTGTAACGGGTTCATTCTATACATTAAAAAATTTTTGAATATGTTGTTGCAAAGAGGCCTTGTTAACAGAATTATTTTTTTTGGATTTATTGTCTATCTGTTCGAGCTTCACGCAAAAATTACTGGACAGTTTTATATGAAACTTGGTATAGTCGTAGTTGAAAATCCGAGAATGGTTATAGGATATGTTTTATTCCAGGACATGGCCTAGTTACCACAAGATAACAGGATAAAATTAGTAACTAAATTCCACTCTCTTGCATTGCATTTCAATTCTTGAGTCTACTTAAATAGATTTCTTTAGCAAATGAACAGAACTGTATAACGTCTCCTATTAGACTGTATAATATAGCAATATTGTTATAGAGCAACATCATAAGGAAACCTGCAGTCGGGATAAATTCTGCTTTTGGTCTAACGGTGTGCTAAGTTTCATATAAATCTGTTCAACGGTTAGCGCGTGAAGGAAATGCAAACATCTTCTCAAACACATTTATAATATTAGTAAGATAATTGGATTCCTAAATGACTTCGTTTTAGTCATCAACTGATCGCCAACATGTCTCACCTTGCTTATATACGAGTACAAACAAATTAGTAAAAAAAGTATTTAATATGTTATATTTGCTTAATTGCGGTAATAATTCAATGGGTCATTTAAGATCTAGCATATGCCGTAGCGTCAGCATGAAAATTGTAATTGAATTTTATAAAATATTTGTTATCATGGAATAAAATATCTGAATTCAAATAAATTAAAATGAATTTGTTAAACATTAACATCTTATCTCATATCATTGTAAATTATTAAACATGAAAATAAAATATCAAGAAATAAACTTGTTCAAAAGAAACATTTCATAACGATGTGGTCTAAAAGCAAATTCACTTGGATTTATCTGACTCCATTTTGAATACGTAGATCCTAATCTATAATAATGTAGTCTTTCACCCCTTCTATCCTTTCGAATTTACTGTCGACGGCTTATTGAAAATTTTATAGCCTCAGAGTATTTTTACTATCCAGTGCGGCGTTGACGATTCAGTAATTTATTCTGTTGGAACGCTTTTCTGTTACTTAGATACAAATGGGTCCTTTTGTTGGATGATACTTGAATAGAAGTAATTTCGATTTGTGCAGATTAACGGGAAATTGAGATGAAAAATATTTTACCTTCAGAATGACTATTCTAACTTTTAAATACATTTTTGTGGATTTTACATAGTAGAACTGAAAACAGGTGGATCTCCGTGTATAGCTAGGATTTCAGGGCTCCTAGAATCGTAACACAACACAAAAATTTAACCGCATCCAAAACAGATTAGCTGTTTCCGAGATATAGGCTATGACGCTGACTAAGTGCAGATATGTAGATTTCTTAACCTTCGACGTTCTCTTGTAACCTTGTAACGTTCTCTCGTAACGTAAACTCATGTTCGTTCATCGAAGTAAGTATTAATTCACTCCTTAAGTACACATTAAAATAACATGATAATAGTTTTAAGAAATAAAAAAATGATTCCATCCATCCATTACTCATCAGATCCTCGTCTCCAGTTAATATGACGAGGAGTCATCAAGACAAAGTCCAAACACAAAGTTTTACTTATAATAATTCTCTTTTTCCTTTTCGTCCTGTAGTCATCTTCCTCCCGATTCTTCTTTTGTCAACCGTCCTGTTGTTGGTGTATCTGAGGTCAGTTGCGTTATTGATCCCAATTGCAATAGCAAGGTATCGCTCCCCTTATTTCATTTCATTCCCCGTGTGTGCGAGTCGATTACTTCCTTCCTGGCAGGCAACGCCTCAGTCTGATGTTATTAATGGCCATGGGCGTCGGTGACCACTTACCATCAGATGACCCTTCCGCTCGTTTGCCTGTTTATCACATAGAAAAATCCCCAAGGTTCCCGACCCACCTTCCAATTCCATTATTGCATCAGCTCGGTGGTATTATATTACTGGATTGTCGTCAGAGTTACACATGCTTTATGTTGATACAATAATTAGTGGAAAATCAGCTTCAAAGATTCCATTACGTACAGGTCAAGCTAATCCTCCTCACGTCCTTATCCTCATTACTGATGATGCACCTTATTTACTTTACTAATGTGGTGCGGATCTGATCAGTCCACCGCACGGAGCTTCTCTCCGTCGTCGAGGTCGCTCGGTTTTTGCTCCACCTTACCTGCTTATATAAAGCGTGTAGTAAAATATATATTTTTTTACTATACGCACTTTATCTTCCTCCCGAGGTATTTCCAACGCGCTATGAGATGGGGTTCTTCATGAAAGGCGTAAAAAGACTTCTTCAGCGCCGACGATTCATTGGCAATTTTCTCAGTGATGCCCATGTCCTCAGGCGACGGTGATCACTTAGCATCAGATGGCCCGTTTGCTTATTCATCAGCACTTCAGGCTATAAAAAAGAAAAATATATCTTTATAAGCTACACTAAACCGCTCCGCCTATGACCAAACAGCTACCTTGCACGGAACACGTGCAAATAACGATAGCAGTTGGCTGAAACAGCTGCCGCATTATAATTAATTTGATGAGACAACTCTGTTAGTACACTCTCGTCAAGGTTCGACAGACTTCTTGAGTATCTTCCTTGACCTTGACAGTAAAACAGAACAGAAGTTGACAGGCCGGTTGGTCTAGTGGTTAGTGAACCTGACTACTACACCGGAGGGCGTAGGTTCGATTCCCACCCAGGTTAAACTTTTCTGTGATGAGAAATGTTTGTTCTATGTGTCTGGATGTGTAATAGATATATATATTTAAGTATGTATTTAAAAGTATATATGTATGTTTATCAGTTATCTGATCACCAGAGCACAAGCTAACGCTTAGTTTGGTGTCAGATTGCCGTATGTGAGTTGTCCAAAGATATTTATTTATTTATTTAATTGACAGCAGACTGAACATATTATATTTTATAACTTAATGCTTGACTACAACCCCACCTGATGGTAAGTGGCAATGTAGTCTAAAATGGTAAAGCACATAAGCTTAGAAGAAGCCTATTCATAGTTGTCTTCAAGACCTAAATTATACTTGAGCGGAAACAGACGCTGGCAACTTATTCCAATCCTTCACGGTACGTCATACAAAGGACGAGGTGAACCGTGCCGCTCATACCGGAAGGAAATCCACGGTATAAGGATACCCAGGGTGCGTCGTGTCGTACGATGGTAGAAAGGAGTGGGGGAAATTAAGTCGTTTAATTCCTGCTCACATCATTTCAGGTTCCATATCATCAGCTGAAAGAACCATTATCTAAGAGATGCGTTTATAGCCTGGCTTGATACGATTTTAAACGATCAAAAAGGTTAAGCAACAGCGGGCGCGGTCTATAGGATGGGTGACCGCTTGTGGCTAAAATCTCATTAGCGCTTCAGTGCTACGGAGGGCAGGTAAAGACATTGACCTGGTTAGCAATCGTTATGCCATGTCGGAGGCCTTTGAGCGGCTAAAAAACTTCCTACACTTGGGTTGCCCACCCCTTCACCAATTGAAGCAGCGTGGTGGAATATGCTCTTGGCCTCCTCAGTATATGGGGACACCAGTACTCAGTGGGCCATCAATGGGTTGAAGCCAAGACATTTCAAAACATAGAGCTATCTTCAATTCAAGAGTGAATAGTCTTTTATGAATGAAGTCTTTTACCAACACAGAATACTTGGCCACTTACCATCAGGTGGTTTTGTAGTCAACTGCTTACTTATTTAATATTTAAAAAAAAATCTGGTGTTCCACCATAATTTAGAAGACCTATTTAACTATGAGAAGCATATTTCTATTATAAATGGTCGAAAAAGCAAAAATTTCAAGAAATCTTTCGTGTTTCAAAGGGTATGTAAGGTCGTTTATCCAGGTTGCTATCGTTAGATATCGCTAAGCCATGTTGGAGTACTTACAGCAGTATTTTAGCATAAGAGTAAGCTCTAGTTCTCCTAACGCTGAGGAGAACTGTGAAATTATTGCCACTAGCGGTCACCCATCCTCCTACCACGTTGTTTAACTTTATCCACCGCATGCAATTGAAACTAACCGCCGGGCTGTGTGGGTTTAATTTAAGAATATTTCTTCATATCTCAACAACTCAGATACAATAGTATAGTATAGATCCTCTTTGTTTCTCCAAACGACTTTATGACGGGACCCGCATCGTCCTTGTCAGATGAAAGTGACTTCTCTCTGTTATTTTTCTTTAACTTTTTGTTCTTCATACGAATATTGCAGATTTCATCTCGTAATATGGAAGTTTAATCTCAAGTAGCACCCGTTATCAAGGTATATACAAAGATGAAAAATGCTAAGATATTTTCTGCTTCACGCTACATTTAAGAACATTGCATGCTCTTGTACTTATCTTAAATATGGAGAACTTATCTGAAATATAAAGAATTATGTTGCACTAAAAGTAATATGGTGAATTTTATATGCGCAAACAAGAGACCATGAGAATATAAGATACATCCGATGTAATTTTTTGAGCTTTGTATTGATGCATTTGATCTAAAATAATGAAGTATGAAGTAGGGCGCGGGTCGGCAACCTTTTCTATTCACCTTAAATGTTACAAAAGTATTAGTGCGGGCTACATTTCGGGTGTTGCCGACGAGATGTTCACAAAAAACACCAATTTTGTATCGTGTAGACGAGGTTTGTGTGAGCTGCACCGCAATGGCATACGGGCCGTAGGTTGCCGACCCCTAAAATAGGGGGTTTAAAATTATTACACGCTGATGAGGTTGCGGACATTACTTAGTTTGATAATAAAATTAGTAGTAATATCTTTCTGCGAAGATTTATCACTCAGCAACTAACTTTGATCGTCTTTTCACTTCTCTTACTTCACCGCCGCGATAAAAGCCATACATAAAGCTGGAACTGTACTAAAATGGGATATTACATTGTAGTAAACGTTATTTTGTTTTTCCTACAAAACCATAATATAGAATCTCTAGCTTATAAAGCTGATAAGTCGTCTTTTAAATAACTTCGTCTTCTAAACGAAAAAAAGAAAATGCCTTGAAGTGCCAGCCTTTTCGAATCATGGACCTTTGCCAGGCTTGTTTATTAATTTGTGACTTACTACAAACAATATACTCATATTAAGAAATATAACAACTTGAGTCCACACGCGGCTTCGCTGGCATTGTATGTTATTAAAAAGTCTTATTCGAGATTACAAACTATACCATATGTGTTATTCGAGATTACAAATAATACCATTTGTGTTACTCGAGATTACAAACTATACTATATATGTTATTCGAGATTACAAACTATACCATATGTGTTATTCGAGATTACAAACTATACCATATGTGTTATTTGAGATTACAAACTATACCATATATGTTATTCGAGATTACAAACTATCTCTGTGCGAAATATTTTATTTTATATTTTTATTTTATCATAAGTTAAGCTTGACTACGACCCCACCATTAGTCCTCGATGAAGTCCTCGATAATAACGGACACTAACTTACTAAAAGTCTATTCACTCTTGAATTGAAACGTAATTGTAATCGAACGGGAACACTGACGCGGACAACTTATTTTAAAGCGCACTAACTTATAAAGGCCTTGACTTTCTTGACTTGAAGAATAGTTGTAATCGAACGGGAACACCGACGCGGGTACCTTCTTCCAGTCCTTTACAGTACGGGTCATAAAAAACGAGGCGAAGCGCATCGTTCATCCAGACCCGTTTAGTAGTTTTGCGTGAAGGTGTAACAAATACACATTCAATCATCCATCCATCTTTACAAACATTTGCTTTTATAATATTAGTAAAATGTATTTGGAAGGTATACGGTAAACATTGAATTTAATTTAATTAATTTCAAGAATGTTATTCGCTGTTCGTTTTGACTTAATTAACAAAAGACAAACATAATATTCTAACCAACTCAACATACATAGTCTAGACACTATAAATTCTCACTTTGTAGTGTTACAAGTGTGTAGTGTCAAACTTCTGGTACTTTTCTATTTAACTAATGAAGGCAGTGACATGCAATTTCAAGCCACACCTACATCTTTATATAAAAAATTCTACTGTACTTGTGTATGTCACTGAACTTTTCCTAAACTTGTGGACCGTTTAAATAACTTTTACAAGCTTTTATTAAACTTGCAGTGTATGTTAGTATATTTTTATATTAGTCCGTTACGGGTCAAATCTTAGAAGCTTAATTAGACCCACTTCCTCTTACACTACGGTGCGACAATTTTGCATAAAGTTTTCATCCTGATGACAATGCATTTTTATGACAAGCATGACCTGATACTAATTTCAGGATTAGTTCTAGACAAGGGAACGCCTCACAGTTGTGCAATTTTGTGTTTCTTTGTATTATGAATCTATAATAAAAATTGATGGTTTTAAATATTTAATCTTTTTTATATTCGTTTAGGTTGCGCCCTGGATGATTCAGATTCAAAATCAGGTCGACAAATGGCGATGGAGTCGGTATCTAGGCTTTTTTTATTATCAATACTGCAACCAAATGGCTAATATACTAGTATAGAGAATTGTTGTAAATATCATTGTGTTATTTCATCATTATATATGTATATCTTATATCTATATATCTTTGGACAACGCACACACGGCCATCTGACCCCAAACTAAGCGTTAGCTTGTGCTATGGTGATCAGATAACTGATAAACATACATATAT
>DWJZ01007092.1:0-12418 GCA_018249125.1 Asbolis capucinus
GTTAGTGAACCTGACTGCTACACCGAAGGTCGTGGGTTCGATTCCCACCCAGGTCAAACTTTTCTGTGATGAGCAGGTATGTTTGTCCTGTATGTCTGGGTGTAAATATCTATTTAAGTATGTATTTACAAATATCTGTATATGTATGTTTATCAGTTATCTGATCACCATAGCACAAGCTAACGCTTAGTTTGGGGTCAGATGACCGTGTATGAGCTGTCAAAACATATTTATTTATTTATCCCGCAGAAACTAAACCATTGTACGGGATACAAAGTATCCTAAAATTGACCCCCTTATATAAATTACAATTGCCCATAATTTCATCTAAATCAGTCTACAGGTCTCGGAGTTTTTCTTATCCCGCGGGTTGTTAATTTTTTCCCGGGTTTAAAGGCTTCGGCTTAGTAAAGAGATTTACTAACCACTAGTCCAATAAACCGGTCTATTTCAAATAAGTTGGATAATTAGTTAAATTTCAACAATTTAACTATTTATTACTTTAACCACGGAACGCTTTGCGCGTGGCCAACCACGGACATGACCGTCTTTTTATCAAAAAGCAATGAATAAAAGAAACGTGTAAAAAATTCAAATACTAGATAATTGAGTTTAGGAGATAACTAATTGTTCTATGGACTTAAATGGGAAATTACAGAGTCATTAAGATCGTAAAAGGAATTTTCAATTTATTGTTCAATTTTTCGAAATGGTAACGTTTTTACTTTTACAAAACTAAACGGAATATAGTAATTACAAAGGTCTATTAGTATTCTAAATGGATTTGCAAGTGTATGTGAAAAATGTTAAATATTTTTTACATTGTTGCCAAGATAAATTTGGTGTCCGAGGAAATAATTACTTAATGGTTATTGAATTGCGAGCATTTACCTAATTAGTCTCTGTTTCTTGGACTACCCTCTTTTTGTATTTTAATTCTGTGAATGTATACAATGTATGTATATTTATCTTATTTATACATTAGCAACACTAGACTAGGGTGTCACTAACGGTTAGGCAGCAGAGAAGGAGACAATAGACCCGTATAGGGCAAGAGATCGAATAAGAGAAGCACCTTCCTAAAACACCCGGAAACTATAAGACGCCAACTGACCCCAGGTCCCATAAAATACCGCTTCAGGATGGGTGACCGAAAAATAATGGGATGGAGAATGATTGAAGGATGGGTGAAAAAGAGGATTGTTTTCATATAGATACAAAAGCACATTCTGACCCATACATTAATAAAAAGAATACCTTTGTGATATACTCGTAGGTAAGTTTATATGCGATATTTTCCTTCACCAAAGCAAGTTAACAGCTTGTATATAAATAACGAATATTTAATTTATATTACCCTGCATAGAATAACTAACCCACAGAGAACTCATACGCCGAACATGATACAAGCGTGCATAATGAGGCGTCCATAATTACGAACCTCGCTCAAATCGAGGTAATAAATCAGTCGGTAATGGCGGCTTGTAGCCGTTTGTAATATAATAAAGGTCTCAATAAAGACTCACGACCTGTAGATAAGGTGGTGACAGAGGAAACAATAAATAGGTTTGGAAAATTCAGGCTTTTTGTTAACGTTATGATTGAAAAAAAACGTAATATTTGATTTTGGTGATAATTCTAGGAATATTTGTTAAGTTAATGTTGTTGAAAATTCTGTAAGAATGACATTCCTTTAAGCAAGGGCTGCGGCCCGCGGGCCACATCCGCTCCTATCTTGTGGTGCGGGTCACATAGACCCTATTTATACCATGTAACTTGGCGTTTTTTGATCCTCCCGATGATGACACATGAAGTTTGGTCTGCACCATTTGTAACCTTATATAAGAAAAGGTTGCCGACCCGAGCGTTAAAGTTATAATCATATTTCTCGCTTCTTTAATTGTGTGTACAAAGAAATAAAAAAATTACTTAAATTGTAATGAGGTTAAATGATTATAGAAGCTTTTTACTTTCTTTCATATGAATATTTAAAAAAAGATATTACTCCTAAATTAATTGATAATTAGAATAAAACAAAATATATATTTACATACATTAAATAAATGTGAAAAGGTAGGCCACCGTGATGCAGTACCCACGATGTTGGCAGCGTTCCCTCTCTGTATAACAAATAAATAAACAAATGTACTAACATACTAATATACAAACATACATTGCAAGTTAAATAAAACATTGTAAAAATTAATCATAAAAATAATTCGGGTGCCCAATCAATCGTTTTTAAGGTTCGCTATTAATAAGTAAACGTATAAGGATCACAGATAGGGATAACAAAATGTAATGTAAAAAAATTTTCTTCATGTGTCGCCTCTGTCACCACCCTACTCTACATATGCATGGCTTTAACGAATAGATTCAATCGTTTGATGCCAATTCGCGTTAAATGGATTATTATGAATTATGTGTTACGTTCTGGCGAGTTTTATGGCTACATGTTGTTATTGACTGGGAAAATCGATCGCTTTTTGTATGACCAGTCATAAAATGTCAAGAAATTTTCAACCTTAAGTCCATAGACCATTAGAGCAACATTCAGTGATACTCGTTATGTTACCATGATCAGCAGTCACGTCAGAATTCAATATAGGAAATTGAATTGGCTGTTGGAACTGAATTACACGATGATGGATGCTACGTGCAGTAAGTTCTACCGATGTCGTCATAGGCAGGTTGTGGGAATACTCTGATCAGCTGAATGTACGTGGATGTATGCAGAGGAAATCTAGTTAAAAAATATCCTACCCACACATGTACACTTTATATGAAGCGTTCGTACCCCGACGGCTTGTTTAAGAACAAGTTAAGCAACAGCAGGCGCGGTCAGTAGAAAGATGAGTGACCGGTATGGCAAACAAAATCATGAGAGCTTACTTGCTTCGAAGACCTGGTCAGTTATGGTTGTTATCGTTAGATAGCAATCGTAAAGCAAAGATGGAGTTACCTCCATCCTCCTCCTTCTGGGTGGCATAAAATTTCCGACGCCTGGAATGACCACTTGTCCCTCCATCAAACCTTATTAGAGCAGTGTGTTAGAGTAAAGTCTAGATCTCCTTGGCAATGAGGAGAAACGTGTGCTCAATAATGGGACACTGATAGCCTACTAGTCACTACTAGTACATTTAATAAGATAGGCAACTTACCCCTTGCTAACGACGGTATTAGCTATAAAGATCAAAATGTCAGTCGGTCTGTCTGTAAAAGAATACGGGAAGCATGCCGCGGCTTATTAAATTATTGCGAACACGTATTAAAACATTAATCGCTGTCGTTTGGTACATGCCCGACGTTTCCCGGTGGGTGGCGTCACTGATAGCGGGTAATGAGCTGGATATTTTAACACGACTGTGTCAGAAAGGTATGTATATATATATATATATATATATATATATATGACAATTTCTTTGGCACCCCCTACAGCCCAAACGGGTGGATGGATGTGGACATATAAGATGTTTTAGAAATAATCAAAATTTTGGCAGTAACAGACTACATACATTTCCGAATGTGAATGTGAATAGAAATGAAAAAGGATGATTTGTGTTTTTTTACCTTATCAATATGGGTACCAAATTTAAAGACCATCTCAGAAATATAATATCTACATCATATTTTGATGTCGTAGTCGGGTTTTTTAATTATGTTACTGTTAAAAAGGTTTTATTTAACATTTATTCACTGAAATGTAACATACGTTAGTAAAAAACTAAAATTTAACTTGCATATTTAACGTATAAACTTATGTTACTTTGATGGTTGTTATGGGATTTTAATAAGTCAAATTATTATAAATAAACTATTTCGTCAGCTCATTTTTTGCATATAGCTGTGATTCGTTTTTTGATAAGCTGATACTATTTTCAAAATTGGAGCCAGATCCAGAAATATCTCATTTCTCGACGTTTAATAATACAGTTATTTTATGTGTCGCCGTAAGCCTTCAATAAAGCTTGGATTTTAATATGCATACCCGGCTATTTGCATCCGCTCCTTCTAACCTCTTTTATTTTTGTTTTTGCAATTAACTGATATAGCAATTAACGGATTTTTTTATTGTAAATTTTTGACTTTAAATACATTTAATTTCATTTCATACCCGTCCGCTTTCGCTAACTATCCGTTCCGGCTAACTATCCGCTCCGGCTAACTACCCGCTCCGACTAACTATCCGCTTCGGCTAACTATCCGCTCTGACTAACAATCCGCTCCGGCTAACTACCCGCTCCGACTAACTACCCGCTCCGGCTAACTATCCGCTCCGACTAACTATCCGTTCCAGCTAACTACCCGCTCCGACTAACTATCCGCTCCGGCTAACTACCCGCTCTTGCTAGCCGTACCCCGCTCGCACTGCAGCCGCACCGACCGAGTGATTTACGAGGCAGCGCCGTAGTCGTATATCCGCGCTTACGACACTCACTTGCCGTTCTCTGACAGCCCTCAAATTATCTCTTAAAATAATGTCGGCCATTTATAAAAAGGCGCGCTGCGGGAATTAACTAGTTCGCTTTTTTAGGGACCCTTGCATGCGAATTTGATTTTGATACGCTTTTATGAGCTTCGTTAACGTCACATCATCACATTTAATAGATCTGATTCTGCAACAAATACAAAAACTTGAAGATGCCTATAATTAGTACTTAATCGACTAGCTAACACCTGTGGCGTCGCGTGCATTTTGTTTTTATAAAAAAAGACTACAATCTATCTCTAAGCCAAATTTAATTAAGTTCTATCCAGTAGGTAGCATTTGCATGAAAGAGTTACAAAACAAAAAATTTATTAATTTCAAACAGAATCAAAAGAAACGATTCGCAAAAGCTCCTGTATTGGGCAAAAGTTACAAAAATCCATTAATACATTCATCCATCCATCTATTCATACATCTGTACATCCATGTATGCATCCTCACAAACCTTCACATTAAAGGATAGGGTTAATACAGAACCCACACGACCAGCAATCGACTTGACCATTTATTCCTCTCGCCCTTCCGTGCCACCATAGATCTTCTTTGTTATCAGTAATCGTCAGGTTTAGGGTTGTAGGAATAAGGGGTTAAAGAGTTGATAAATATTTTCTGAGTTTTCTGAACTGTGGTGGCTTTTAGCTCAATTAACGTAGGATTTATTTGTAATGCCCAACTTGGCCATCAGTGGCAGCTTCTTGAGCGTTTCCATGCTTCAGAGAACACATAAAGCTTTTTCTCATTAAGCTACTTTTTTGTGTGATAAGCAGGCACCAGACTACCACCACTAGTCTTGGACACCAGACTGGGGTGTTACTAACGCGTTGCCTGCCAGGAAGGAATAGACCCACGCGGCACACGCGACGAAGAAAAAGAGATTCTCGGCCTTATCATTTGAAGCATAAGGGAACAAGTTAAATGAGGCTATATCGTACAGTTTATAAGCTTATTATAATCCTGCGCTAACACAGTTTATCTGACGTAACATGTTTATAATACACATTGAATAAATACTATCAAATTTGTTACAGCAATAAGAAGTCAATCAAATTGTCGGAACAACATTAACAAATAGTGTAGGCAATTTGCTTAACATACTCCAATTTCAAACATGTTCAGAATGAGGACATCGCCGCGGGCAGCGACTAGTGAAACGGGTATAAAGAAACTTAATCTCACCACGGTACTTGGAACAGGCGATAATGATACTTATTTCCTACGACATAAGAGTCAACACAGATCTTGGCAATGCTTTAAGATGTAGTTTAATGGTAGCATTAGCTACTGTGAAATTAAGGGTAATTCGTTTTATAGATATTACTGAGTACTGTTTTATTGTACAGGAAACACGCTTGATTAGTGTGCGTGTGAGACGTTAAAAAGTAATTTATATTTTTTATTAGGTACGTAGTGGAAATGTAAATAACATTCGAAGGCTATTAGTATTATAAGCCACAGCTTATACGAGATATTAATAAAAGAAATAGTTGTAAAAGTATTCTTTTGTTCTGAATTTAGATACTAAAACGGTATGCATAAGTAACAATTGATAATTTTTTTAGCTAGCAAGTACCTAATTAATTTGCCAAGCAGGTACATTTCAAATTGCAAAATAATATAAAATTCCCCAGCAAAATAATATAAAATTCCCATGCAAAGCATTTTCACAAATAACACTATGTTTTTCGAGTATAAAAATAGTTATAAAACTATGTATATATAAACTATAATTCAGCAGATAAACTATTTACTACTAAATATAAAAAAAAAACAAAACAATAAATTTCATCATAAAAATCAATGATCCTATAACGAGACATTCGTTTTAGCGTCAGTTTTAATGTCAAAACAGTTTTATCTGATATTTGAATCAGTGAATTGCAAAAAAATGCAAATTTTGGCACGCAAATGTATTATTAGTGTAATATAGGCATCGATTATTTTCAAAGTCAGTTTTTTCTCCCAAAAAACTCCACGCGACGCTCTGATATGAAATATCTGTTTTTTTTTTATGTTTTAGGAATATACTACGCTAATGCGGTGATAGCCTAGTTGTTAAGAATTCTGCCTACTACTCGGGGGGTCCGGGTTCGAATCCTAGGGCGCGCACTTCTGACTTTTCGGAGTTATGTACGTTTCAAGCATTTTAATGTCACTCGCTATAACGGTGAATGAAAACATCGTGAGGAAACCTGCATACCGGGGAGTTTGCAAAACTCAAAGGTGTGCGAAGCCTGCCAATCCGCACTTGGCCAGCGTGGTGGACTATGGCCTTAACCTTCTCATTCAGGGAGGAGACCCGTGCTCAATAATGGATCATGATGGGTTGAGATGATGATAACTATGCTATAGCTACGAGTATGTGTAAACTAAAAATGAATGTTTGTTTGTGAGTACGTGAGTTTGTTTGCCTTTTATAGACTCCGAAATCTTAGGAGACAGCATTGATGTTTTAGCAACTTTGTTCAGAATTGTATAATAGGTTTTGGTATCAAAATGATATCGACCGGACACATGGTTAATGAAATGAACGTGCGCCGGCATATGAAGATTTTTCCGTTGCTTTATCCGTTAGACCGTTTTCTTATTCATATCCTTGTTTCTTAAACGGACTATTTACAGGTTAACTGTTTACGAAAACAATAAATTTCTTAATATTTTTAGTGCTCTTGAAATCTATTATAGGGTTAACTTGGTCGTGTATTATGTTGATAAAAAGTTAACGTTGTGTTATTCCAGACTATAATCTATCCCTGTGCTAAATTTCATCCAGATACGTTCCGTAGACTTTGTGTGTAGAAGTAACAAATATCCATCCATCTTCACAAACTTTTGCATTTATACTATACTAGAAACTGCCCTTGCTTTGCTGTGGAAGAAGAGTTGTCGGTTGGTTTTAGAGTTACCATACTAGTTTTAACCCGTTCTCCTGCGGTAACTAAGCCATTTATTAGGATAAAACATATTCTGTAAGCATTCATGGGTATAATTCTAAGCTAATCTGTCCTGTGTTTTTTGCGTGAAGCCCAAACAGACAGATCCAAATAAATCCAAAAAAAATGTTTTGGTCTCTATATCGATAATAAAGCCTACTACACTACAAACATATTTAAAGTACAGAATTGACCCCGTTACAGTTTTATTATTAATATAGAAGTTACATAAAATTATCAGCACATACATCGGTCGAATGTTCCAGAAGCGCCATTACATTTAAAACATAAAAACAGCAATTCCTTACATCCTATATACACTTATTAGGTTTTATTAACATTCGTAAACGAAGTAAATTATATGGGAATTCTACATTGTAAAGTTTACTGCAATTTATGTGAATACATAATAACCTTATATGGAATTATTAAGTTAAGGCTTTAATATAACAGAGTTCGAAGAATCGATTCTCTATACTTTGAAGAAGGAATAAGTAATGAGATAGAATAATCTTTTTTATAATTTGACAGGCCGAATGGTCTAGTGGTTAGTGGTCCTGACAACTACACCGAAGGTCGTGGGTTCGAATCCCATCCAGGTCAAACTGTGATAAGCAGGCACGTTTGTTGTTTTGTCTCGGTGTAAATATATAAGTATGTATTTAAAAATATATATGTATGTTTATCAGTAGTCTGAACAATATAGTACAATCTAACGCTTAGTTTGTCAGATGGCCGTCTATGAGTTGTCCAAAAGATATTTATTTATAAAACAAAAAAGATATTTATTTCAAAAAATCGATTTCAAATGACTCCGATAATTAACACAATGAATAGGTAATTGTAAATGTAGTCGCAAATAATTAAATACAGATTATTAAGGATAACTCAAAAACATGATTGTCAGATGTCGCTCAAAATTACATGGAATTATGTAACAAGTATTATCTTTGGAAAAAAAAGAATCATCAAAATTGATATACACAATAAAAGTTATTAATGAACATTAAGAAAACCAGAGGAAAGATAAATCTCAAAAACTAGGTCACTTTAAGATATAAAAAACTACAGGACAAGCAGTGCTTATCGAAAAAAAGCATCAAAATCAGTACACCCAATAAAAAGTCATGCGCTGAAATATCAAAAACAAAATATATAAAATGAAAATAACTCCAAAACTACTCGTCTGATGTCGCTCAAAATAAAATGCCATCAAATGACCAGCGTTTGAGGTGACATGTAAAATAATACATTCGAATTAAGCACTTGTCCTTTTTTGAAGACAGTTAAAAATTCTTTTAAGTTAGAGTAAGAGTGCAGTCATGACTTGATTTTTACTTAAAATTGCCTTTAACTTTTGCCATAATTAAATTGTATCCAAACACGTCTTTTTTTATATCTCTCCCTCTCTCTCTCTCTGTTTTCCTTCAATCACATATGTTGAGATACATAATGTTTTCTGTGGTTTATTACGATTACTCCACTCCTAAAGTACTTCCAGATTTTACATTTCTTTTCCTTCATCTTCTTCTTTCATCTACAACCTTTAAGTATTGAAGGTTTCTTCCTCATCGATAAGATCTATTCGTTCCATACGCCTTCTTCCACCTTCATCATTTAAATGCATATCACGAAACACCAGCTCGACTAATGGCTAAATGCCCATAATCAAACTATATCAATAAACATTAACGCTCTACCTTAAAAACTTACTACGGCATCTTGTTCCTGTACCAGCTTAAACAGTTGCAGTTGATAAAAAGTCTTCCATTTTTTGCTGGTTGATCATTAGCGCTTAGGCTATGAGAGCGATAAACGAAGTTATTTTTATCTAAACACCACAAAAACTGAAGAAAACACGACATATTTGTCAGTCGAGACTGATACCGTCTTTCGAAGGGCTCAATTAAAAATGTATACTGAGGGCGACCGTAATTAAGATATCTTCCGCGCATAGATTATTTAGCTTGCAAACTTTAAAAAACTATCAGCCAAGACGTTGGTAGACGAAAATGAACTTTGTGTGGTCACAATAAGGTTGATGAATAATGATGGAAGGATAAAAGATACAATGTTACAGTTGAAAGATAAGTGGAAGAGTTACGACGTGTGGATATCGGGCTGGTTGGAAGCGATTTTCATTTGTAATTAGCGGGTTGTTGCGATACGTCGCCGAGTTTAATGTGTATTATGTCGAGACAGGTTGCTGCGGAATATATGTTAAACAGATAGAAGGACATGAAGTCTTATGAGCTTCCAGAATTTGCAGGTTCTTATTATTACGCTGCTCCAATTGAAGAAGGATTTGTGGTTAATTCTGGTGTCGTAAGTTTTAAAAAAGAAGACCTTCGACATTATATAACTGGCAAAGTTTTTATGGATAGGTGGATGTTTGTTACATATTCACACAAAAGCTGATGAACAGATCTGAATGAAATTTAGCACAAGAATAGATTATAGTTTGGAATCACACATAAGGTACTTTTTATCATGTGTACGAAGCCCCGGGGTTACCCTAGTTGTTATCTAATGATAAAAATAGTGACATAGGGGTTTACGTGTCCTCGGAAGCACGGACTTTGGAAGTCCGGAAGACACGGAAGTCCTCAGAAGTTATGACTCATTGCAACCTGACCCAAAAATGTAATTACAATGTCCTATTTCGTAACATTCATATATCAATTACAAATACAAAACTACAACAGCTCATTACATGAAAATTACAGTGAATAAAACTGAGTTCGATGTCATCACAGTTCCTTCGTGACATAACCATTCATCATCCATCCAGACGTATAATCAGGGCGTTGTGACGAACATAATGTCTTCTTTCCAAAGAAAGAAAATGACATGAAAATTTTAAATTCAACGCGGCGACTTCACTGTGTACTTTGTAATTCAGTTAATAAGCAGTTTTATATACAGAATTATATTTCTTGACGTACTTTGAAAGTTCTTTATTGTGACTGAAGTTAATTCATAATGAGTTTATCGATATTTAGTGACGTGGATTTTAACAGCAGTTTTTTTTTACTGTTGTAGGTTGGCCTGTATGTACGCGATATAAATCCTTATATCGCGTACGCTGTTTAAAATATTGATAATAGAGTTTTATAGAGCACATCAATATCTTCAAATAATTCCGTGATACCACATGTCTAACTTTACAGTTATGCCACAATAACTACATTTTCATGTTAAAATATTCCGAAGCGAACGAATCTAGTCGCTCATGACCCTGTCACACTGTGATGAAGCAACGCGATAAGTCATTCGCATCATTGACAATATGCACATTGGGGTTGCGTAAATCATTGTGTGAATAACGCGATATAAAAAGAGCAATTAGTGTTGTGCCAGAGTCGATAGTTTAGCGGATGTCGATAACATTCCTGCCGGTGCGACGTGACTGCACATTGAAATGCAACCGACTTAGCCTGATACCTCGTTAGTCGATTCTGGACCTTAAGTGTTTGTGATAAGGTGGGGATAGGTGTCAAGGTAGCTTCTATAGGTGGTCACAGACGTGAGCTCGATTAAAAAATGTGATTTGTGCTCGGCACTCGCCGCTTGTTTTATTTCGTGAGGCGTGTACGTGATGTGCAAACGGATTTGCAAAAACGCTCCTATAAATGATTTAGCTGTATATGCTACGCAGTGATAGTCTAGGTCTTACTGTTTATGTTTCGAGAGTAAGGATGTGTTCGAATTCTGTACACGAACTATACACCAGAGTCGATAATAATAGTAAATATATTTGGACAACTCACACACGGCCATCTGACTCCGAACTAAGCGAAACTTTATACTATGATGATTAGACAACTGATAAATATACATATATATTTTTAAATATATATTTAAATAGATATTTTTACACCCAGACACGCTGAACAAATATTCCTGCTCATCATAGAAAATTTGACCTGGTTAGGAATCGAATCCACGACCATCGGTGTAGCAGTCAGGTTCACTAACGATTAGACCAACCGGTTACCTCTAAAGCACGGAATTGCTTAAGAATTATTTAACAAAAATTCTAGCAGTGGTCATCCATCCAGTTTCTGACCGCACCTGCTCTTTGTTAACTTTTCCGGTCACTTATTCATTATCTCAATTCATCACGGGCGACTTTTGAGCACGAGTCTCTTTTTTAAATAGACTTCACATGCCTTTGAATTTCGCAAACTCCCCGGCATGCAGGTTTCCTCGAGATGTTTAATTTCACCGTTATAGCGAGTGACATTTAAATGCTTAAAACGCATAAAACTCCGAAAAGTCAGAAGTGCGCGCCCATGGATTCGAACCTGGATCCCCGAGTAGGAGGCCGAGTTCTAAATCACTAGGCTATTACCGCATCTGGCCACTTATTAATTTTGAATATTATTTAACTTGTGTAATAAACATTATCATTACCATTGCATCACCACCATCTGTACCACTACTGAGCTCGGATCTCCACGCACCAGGTGAGGGGAAGGGTCCACAGCATCCCAGGCCAAGTGTAATTGGTGAACTTGTGCAACACCACCATAAAATAACATATTCATCACCGAACCCACAATTGTCCTACAGCTGGGCCTGGATCTTAGATTATGAACGGTACAAATCGTAGGCAACCACGATAACCTGTGTATTATATTAGATACCGCCCTCGCTTTGCTTTGGAAGAACCAGTTACCAGAAAAAGTAGTTATTGTGATATAGCTGTAACAGTTAGACATGTTGTGTCGCGGACTTATTAGTAGATATTGACGTCCTCTATAATACTGTAGTACATTACTTTGCTCTATTGTCAATAATTTCCGCAGCGTACGTGACATAAGGCATTTTTTCACATGTTGGGTTACATTATCTAAGTTTTATACGCATGCCTAACGTTTATGAAAATATTTTATAGCCTATGTTCATCAGGGATGATGTAGGATTCTAACGATCTAAGAATTTTTCAAATCTGCGCAGTAGTTGCGGAACCTATTCTCTTCAAACAAACAAAGAA
>DWJZ01007093.1:0-12418 GCA_018249125.1 Asbolis capucinus
AACTTCAACTCTATAAGATCGGAATACAGTTGAAATTTCGTTGACGAACGACTTTTGGATCGAGGACGTTGGGGTGTAGTTAAAAGCAGATAGCGAATGTGAATACAAAATTGCACTGCAACAACAAATTCGCTTCGATATCGCTACGACTTGTGAAGCGAGAATCGGCCGGCATGATTCATAGAACTGGATCGAAATTTCGATGTAAATAACTAAAAAAATACATTAAGCGTCTAGAAGGCTGTCGTTAACACAGATTTTCTCTCTCAGTCAGCGAACGAATAATGAAAAAAAATGACAATAAGAAATGAAGCATAAACATTTTTCGTAGCTTTGTAATACACGAAATAAAATGCACACTCAAAATTTAACTATAAAAGTAATTTGACGAATTACTTTTCGTATTTTTCGAACTTTGCGGTATGCACTGAAAACCAGCAGTTTGGGTCATCGTACATGATGCCACATAAGCATGCTGCATACCTTTTTCGTAGCTATATTGTTATTATTATACATGTAATTGTTTTAACGCGACGAAATATTTTTTATTACTTTTTTCTATTCATTTCTACGAACTCTTACATTAACCTCCTCGCCCAACAATTACATAACACATTTGTAATTTATGTTACCAAATTAATATTAATCTATTCAAAACTTTCAAAGTACTTTTATATTAATTAAACTTATCAGCCTTAAGCCTAGATTTCTTAAGTGTCTTAGTGAAACTTCTTTAAGAATTCTTGATTGCTATTAAACGAATCGCTACGTGACATTTATTTTTAATTTTTTTAGAATAAAATTTTATTATAAGTATGAAAGGAATTTTAACTAATTTCCTTTATTTGCATGACATAATAATGACTTGTAATAATGGTTATTTTAATTTGGGTGTTACATAATATTTAGGGATTTGCTATTTTTGTACCCCCCGGGTAGGGTCAAATTGCGTAACGTACAGGGGATCGTCCCTGAAACAACCCCTAAATCTGTGGGTGTGACAAGCCTCCTCCCTTCCTTAAATCTTGACTGGAATCATATCGACGACAGGAAACAATAATGGCATATCTTGCGTGAGTTACGCCCTTATTGTTTTACGTAAAGATGGCATAACTCTGATAATTCGCTCGTTTACTCTGAAGAGATACGCAATTCATCCTATATACAATCCCCCTTTTTGCCGGTCCCAAGCAGTGAAGTGGACAGTAAATATAATTTTGAACGGATTAAAAATTTATGAAACCTAAAGAAGTTTCACTTTTTACGCGGTAATATTTAAGCGCATCCATTTTTTGCTATTCGCACCTCAGAGTAACATATTGTATCAAGTTATAACAATGTAATTATTTACAGTTCCTGATTTTAAATTTAAACTTTTGATTACAGAACAAAAATATTTGTGCTATGATACAGATTATTGAAACAATTTTACTCCAAGGTGTATGTTTTATGTAACATATATATGAAGATAAGGCAACGATCGATTGCAGTATGTTGTATATCTAAAAACTATATTGTATGTCTACATTTAACAGAAGCTATTAAACAGGTTACAAAAAATTGGCATTTGTAACACTGATCTATAAATGTACTGGATAAGCAGTATTTTGATCAACAATTTTTCAAAGATGGAGGAATATGTTTGTGATGTCACTGTGCCTTGCTTCTGAAATAAAAGGAAACTAATTTCTTGCGCTGTTGTACTGACAATTTATTTCAGCGCCATCTCGCGGCATTTTCTAGAAACAACATCTACAATTTAAATTAAATGCAATAAGTCCGACTCCTCAATGGCTCCTTAGGACAGATTTTTATAAAAAATATGTATTAAGGAGCAATTTGAGAACCTATAAGACTTTGAGAGCAAATTATTATTTTTAATTCTACATAATTACGTATACAATTGTTCTGTAAGAATTTCCAATTTAAAACAGATTATGTTGTCTCAAAAATCTTTTAGCAACATCTCTCTTAGCGCACTTAACGAATGTCAAAATAAGAACAAAAAAAATTAATTACAAACAATGTAAAAATAAAGAGTAAAAAAAAAAAGTCATTTGCCAAAATAACGATAATTCCTAATTTTTCTTAATAATATGAATGTGTAATATTCAAAAATTATTCATAAAAAATAATCCAGTTTTATAATACGCATTATCATTATTTATAAGATTGAATCTAATCCGCATTATCCAGTTTTATAAAGACCAGTGATACGCTACCACAATCCATTCATACTTTCAAGCTACACAATTGAAACTAGGTCTTAAGTAAAAAGCTATATTATTGCTTTTGTAAGGCAGAAGTGGTCAACATTATCAACAATTTTGCGGCGTCGGTACATAAAAGGCCCAAAATAACTGGGTGTGCAATGCTCCTGTGCTCCGGAGGGCACGTAATCACCGCCAGTCCATCAATAACAGTCGGTAGACCGAGACAATTTTGAGCCCAATTATTCCGACATTTGAAGTTTACGTAACGTTCTGTAGGTTAACCGTGAAGACATAGTGAGTACCATCACATGATGATGTCGTGAGTACCCTCTTAACCTACCATCATTCAAATGTAACCTGGTGTGCATATTGGTATACCTGGAAAATTATTCAAAGTTCCATAAATAGTCATACAGAAAATTATCGGCATTCACATCGATTTTCGATCGATCGATATCACCATCGATTTAAACTTCTGCAGAGTAGCCAAATTGAACCAAAAAAATAAAAAATAAATAAAAACCTTTCTATATACAGCAAGCTTAACACATTAACTAATTTGATTTAAATTGCAATATTCAATTAATTTTAACACAAAACTAAATTATTAAAATGGTCCAAATTAGAAGATACCTTAAAACATTAGCTATAGGGTTAATTTTAAAAAAGCATATCTGTTACGTTGTACGAAAAAATATAAAAACTATTTGGCATTTCCGAGAGATAGAATACATATTTTTAATAAAAGGAATCACTTGGAATACACAGTCAATCAAAAAATTTAACATTTCCGATTCAATGCCGATCAAATCGATAATAGAAAACAGTAAGGACGTAACTCTTTGGAGTAACTCATGATAGTTATGCCCTTATTGTTTTCTGTATAATTATAACACAAAACTCGTAAGAGTTACGCTTTTATACAAAAAACAAGAGATACGTCCTTACTGGTTTTCGTCCTCGAGATGCAACTCCAAAAATAATGATATATTATTAATTATATTGACCGAATTATAAATACTAAAGTCGCCAACATATCCACTAATATGGAGGACCATATATTATTCCTAGGAATTCAGCTGTTTCTTAGTGAACCCGCGGTAATCCCTGTCTAATCCGGCGCCTTTTTTAAACCGACACGACTATCATTAGAACGTACATAGAAATTACAACAAAATCTTTGTGATTGTAAAGTCTGTCAGATTACAAGGTACTCTTTTCCAAAAAAATCCAGACTATGGGTCCTTCTCTTTACTGTATCTCTATAATCCGACTAATTCTTTAGACGATTGACGGATTACCGGGGGTTCACTGTATATGTCCCGGTGTTTTCATTTAAGGTTATATATAATATAAAATTACATTAGAACGAAACACAAGACACAATTGCTAAATTCGTAAAAAAATATTAAAATAATGACTATAAAATTTTATTATCCTCTGATATAATTTTATTTTCTTTTAAATATAGTCAACTTCTTCTTTGTGTATGGCAGGCATCATACAGACATGCGATTTCGCGATGCGACACGACAAAAAGTAGCAAGCAGTAGAGTCGCGTGTCGCTGCGACATTTAGTCGCACACGTGAACGCAATTTTTTTTTACAATTCACCTTCAACGTCGTTGTTTTCGAAGAAACCGTAAGGTGATTCTTTACCAATAACTACACTTATACAACACATTTATTTTCAATAATTCTATCGAAAAAACTACGATTTTTACTCCAACCAAAAAAAATACGCCAAACATAATAAGTTTACACAAAAAAAAATTCTTAGCACATACACAATGTACCCAAACAACGAATTCCACGTTGTTATTAAAAAAAAAACATTTTCAAAACAAATTTATTTGATAAAGCAATATATTTCCTTCTTAATATTTGTATAATAGAACTTCGTCAAATAATAAAAGCGAAAAAATTAAACCATCACACATACAAATATTTGGCCTAACATATGAACAAAAAATACAAAGAGACATTATATTATATACTTAAGTATATAGAAGACAAAGACGGTATACAAACAATGGAACAGGAAGGACTAATTAACATCTAAATATCGACGATGGAAAACAAAAAGGGCGTATCTCTTTAGAGTAACTCAGTTACGCCGTTATTATTCTCTGTATAAGGGCGAAACTCTTATAACCTATTCTAAAGAGCCCTTTTTGTTTTCGGTCGTCGATATTGTCTTTGAAGTCAAAAAACAGCGCATCATACAAAAAGTTGATAATACAAATATACAAAGGCATGTTAGGTGGCACGTTGCCTGCTAAAGAAGTTAGATTAATATTTATTCTCGGTTCATGGCAGCTATTAGTCATGCCCACAACCCAGGAAAGATTTGATTGTTTGTTTGTTTGAATTGAATAAGCTCCGAACCTACTACACCGATTTAAAAAAAATCTTTTACCATAAAATCCTACATTATCCCTGATGAACATACGCTATATTTAATACAAGAAAAAATAAAGACGTGAAAATTCGACAATGTAATGAACGTGTGTGAAAAAAGTACCAAAAAAATCCTTCTAACGCGTACGCTACGGAAATGATTGACAATAGAGCAAAGTGATGTACTACAGTTTTATTGAGGATATCAATATCTTCAAATAAATCCGTGATAGTGTATGTCTAACTGTTACAGTTTTCTGGTAAATGGTTCTTCCGAAGCGAGGTGACGGCATTTTCTAGTCAATATATATGCTCGAAGGAAGGAACTGATTGACAAAACAAAATTATCACCTACCAAGGTTTTTTACTGTTGTTTAATAAATATTTATATAACTTAATGGTCACACTGTCCTACAAATTGCGTCGTACCGTTCCCCGAGGTACCGTGAACACTGCTATCTCTCTTAGCTACCACAATAGGAATTTTTATAAGAGAAAATGTTGGGCGTCTCACCAATATAGAGCTGCTTTGCAAATATAGCTTAATAATCATGCCGACTCGTTTAGTATAACGTGGCTAGTTTGCGTTACGGTAAGGTAAAAAAAAATTGTGAATTTTTTACTTTACGACAAAAACATGGCCACTTCTTAAAAAATATTATTTTTATATTATTTTTGGTACACCCAGACACAGACCAAACATTCTTTCACATCACAGAAAATATTTTTTTGGGTAGGAATCGAACCATTGCCTCCGACTTAGCAAATTCACCGATTAATATACCTACGTGTCAGATTGCGTCATTAAATCATTGAATAACATATACACACAAATATATAGATTATTTTTTATGAATGTATACTGTTTCTTTTTAATTCTAATCTTTGATAGTCTTTCAAAGCTGTAAGTCAAATTAATTTAAAACATCTGTATGTGATATAGAATTAAGCTAGACAAAACCTTTTTATTGAGCTTGCAGCGTATGTTTGTATATGAGTATATTTGTTTGTTACGGGTCAAATCTTGCAAGCTATTGAGCTGATATATATAGGAGCTGAAGTATTGCATAGTTTTCACCCTGATGACAATGCATTTTTATAATAAGCATGACCCGACACTACGTTCAGGATTGGCTCCAGACAAGGGAACTCCTCAACGGTTAACAATACAGTTTGTTAACCGTTTAATTTTTGTGTGTTTCTTCGTATTAGCGCTCTATAATCAAAGCTTGTGTTTTTAAATATTTCAATGAACCTTGTTTACATTTTCGGATAATTCAAAATATACAATTTTTCCATAAAATAGACTCAAATAACCACCAATTCCAATATCACCCTCTGACTTCAAAGACTTCGTAAGAGTAGTTAAATTACATTTAAAAATAACATATATAAATCTATATATACAGAAAAATCGCCTGCCTATATTTTAGAATGAATAAAACAATTTATAAGCCATAGGCTATCTATATACTATAACTTATATAATTCATTATAATATTTCTTCACAAAATTAATTTAACAATCACATTTAAAAAAACCAAAAATATTGTGCCGCTAATTTTTATCACTATACACTCAAATAAAATTATGTATCTTAACAGTTCAGTATTAAAGTCCATTTTAGTCTGCTATTCAATTCTCTCACAGATATATGTACCTTAGAGGTGAGAGAACACGCGATATACGTGTCTCTTTCTCGCAATCGTCACATCTATATGATGGTGAGTACTGATTATTGACGTGTTTATATCTCTCTTTCATACGACTAGTGTACAGCGGGGGCTGGTTATCTTTTTATTTATTAACAATTATAATATCTAAAATTATATTAAAAAAAAATCTAATATTACCTTCAACTGTATGTCTAAAAATTTTCTCATTACACTACTTCGACTACATCATCGACGATCATAAGGGCGTAACTCTTATAAGTCACTGAACAGTTGATCCCTTACTGTTTTCCGTATTACGAACCAGTATGGGCGTAACGCCTATATTTTGCCATAGAGTTACGCCCTTACTATTTTTCGTTTAAAGAACCAATAAATGCGTAACTCTTATTTTACCCAAAAAAGTTACGTCCTTACTGTTCTCTGGCATCGATATAATGTTTATACCAGTAACAACTCATTATCAGATTGCTTGTCTGTTTGTTTGTCGGCTATTTACACAAAACAATACATGTTGGTATGAAAATACATCTGACCTTTCATCACTCGACTTCATTAATAAACAGTGTATAAATGAAATTTAAAATTGCCCTAAAGGAGACTGTCCATTGCCTTACTCTTGTATTTTATATCAAAAGTCGGAGGAAGATAAAGAATTATCATAAAAATACAATGAAATTGTGAATATTTTAATGCAAAAGGGTACTTACGATCTGTTTATTATTATATCAATATTTCGACTCGAAGACTGACGGCAAGTCTTGCCGTGATCATGACCCATGCAACCGAGTCGAAATATCGGTGTACTAATAAACATCGTGAGTACCCGTTACCTTTATAACGTTTAGTATCCACGACGATATTAGTCTAAAAACATCAAATTGTGAAAATAATTTAAGATTTTATAATTTAATACGCAATGTAAATACACTATTTCAACATGGCTGGTGAATATATTGGGTTAAACAATTGGCAAGCGATGATAAAAAAAATAAATATCTAGGAGAACTCACAAACAGCCATCTGATTTCAAACTCTGCGGTACACTCCTGGTCATCACAGAAAAGTTCGATCTGGGTGGGAATCGAACCCACGACCTTCGGTGTAACAGTCAGGTTCACTAGCCACTACACCAACTGGCTGGTTAATTAATAAGGAGACGAAGACGAAATAAGTATACTGAAGAAAATAGTTAAGTCAAAAGATCTAATCCTATTTATATTATAAACGTAAAATTTTGTGAAGATATTTGATTGTTTGGATATTTAGACGTTTGGATATCGTTCACGCGCTAACAGTTGAACAGATTAAGATGAAACTTGATACACAGATACACTACATCCAGGAAATGTACATAGGATAGATTTTATTCCTGTTGTAGGCGCCCCTGGGATGATACGCACTAATGCTTAGTTTGGAGTAAGACAATTAAAATCATGATATATGATATTTACAATTATTTTATCATGAGTACACAAAATATACCTAGGCGTCGTACAATTCTGGACCATCTCCTTTAAACCAAACGACTACCATAATAACGAAAAAACCGGTATAAAATTACCCTTACCGCTGTAAAAATTAATATTTCTTGTCTGTGCAAAACATATGGTTATTAATCTGTGGTCGAGTTTTGTTACCAACGAGTGTTCTTGTCTGTGCAAAACATATGGTTATTGATCTGTGGTCGAGTTTTGTTACCAACATAACAAACCCCCGCAGTACCAACCTAACAGGTCGCTCTCCTCACCCAATCGAGCAACATCATGAGCGTCACGTCGATCAGTAGCCACCACACACGTAGCATGACGTCATCGTCTCAGTTGGTCACCGACTTGTGCCGACGGTGATCGTAGTTGACCAGCCGCTGACCGACTAGGTACTTGTCGTTCTTTATGTGCTCGTACAGCTTGCGGAATTGGCGGATCTATGGATGGATACAAGATATGACTATCATAAAAAGCAGGCTATAATCGATTCGTAACTGCCGCACACATAGTTTTTGATCTTTACTTAAATCACTTTTTAGTGTAGAATTACTTGTTTTCAGATGTCAGTTATCTAAAAACTCCGGGTGACTTAAAAAATTCTTCTGCAATATCTATAAATCTGAATAAATATGTTTTTTTTTCAACAGCTTGGTTTACGTCATAAGAGTGGATAAGGTGGGAGACACATTATCACTTCCAGACTATGCAGTTCATATAAGTGAGAAAGAACTTCACAAACAGGTGAGTTCGTTCTAACATCCAATCCATAGCAATCTATTCATTCAAGTCCTCAGTCACAAGTCTCACCTGGACCATAGAAGTTATCAATGCTGCATCACGTGTATTCTGCAATGAGGCAGAGGAAACATCAAACACACATACTCTGCGAGGGCACTCACTCCACAAACCACACATTAGGGACCTAAACCTGTTTGAAACTGTCAGGAATCTGGAGCCCAAGGACATCATCCAGTATACCTTGACTGTAGTCCTTGACGATCTAGCTCGGACGGATCCGGCTGCAATGGATCCCTTACCCATCTCTCCAACTAACAAGACTCACCTGGAAGACGGCCAGCTATAATCACAGTGGCCTTTAGTTTTACGTCCCTTATACCTCTGCAACTCACCTGGAAGACAGCCAAAGCAGCAACAACAGCAACCAACAGCAACGCAGGATACACTCTGCGCGCTAGCAGGTTGCGTTGCGCAGGCGACGAGACCACCAGGGGCGCGATACTGTGCGCAAACGCGTATGGAACCGCTAAAGCTAGGCCCAGCCAGCGCACTAATGGTGCTGCCACCTCGCGGAGAATGAACCTAAACAGAAAAAAAAATCAGAACATCGGAACAACTATGGGATCTGATCCCAAACTAAGCATTAGGTGATCAGACGACTGATATACATATTTCTAAGCACATCATCATCCCAACCCATTTTCGTCCCACTACTGGGCTCGGATCTCCTCTCACAAGATGATGTACAGGCCATAGTCCACAACGCTAGCCAAGTGCGGATTGGTGGACTTCACAAACCCTCGAGAACTTTGCGGGGAACTATCAGGAATGCAGGTTTGCTCAACATTTTTTCACCGTAGCAAGTCATAATAAACTTCTGATAGTCACATAACTTTGGAAATTAGAGGTACGCGCCGCAAGGATTCGAACCCAGGACCTTCCTTTCGAGAGACCAACGTACAAACCACTAGGCTATCACTCCTTCTTTCTAAGCATATACTTAAGTATTTCTATGAAAATTTGCTCAGTTTTATTTCTGGATCGGAATCAAACCCAAAGCGTAGCAGTAAATTGCATAACCACTAGAACAGCAGGCCCGTCAAATTAAAGTCATCAAATATATATACGCTTACATCCACATGAACCCGCACTAGGGTTTCCTACGAATAGCATAATACAGCACTAATAACATTAATGACCCAAAAACAATATATTTACCCGCCTCTTAAATATTTAAAATAAGTGGTCTTTTGAAGTTATACTTTTTTTGGCGTGTTAAGGAAGAATGATGAAAGTACATTTTTACGACTAGCACGCACACCGCTATAAAATCGACATAAAATACATAACATAAAATCGACCTAATTAATTAGTGAACCTGAAGTTAATTAGTGAACATTTTAATTTTAACAATCCGCACGCACACCGTCACAAAAAATAGACACCCTAAAGTTAGCTAGTCAACTACTTTTTATTTTTCTATTATTAGTGTAGTTTTTGTCTACAAACGCAGGATAACGGGAAAGATAAAATTTCTAGATTTTTTTTTATCTTTTACGACACAGAAGTATAATTTACATGCGTACATACACACACACTTTTTTTAAATGTCGCACTCAAAGGCGGTTGAAATATTAGAAATCACTTGCGTTGATGAAATATTTCAGGACAACTCATACACGGCCATCTGACCCCAAACTAAGCGTTAGCTTATACTATGTTAATCAGACAACTGATAGACATACATAAATACTTTTAAATATATATATATATATATACGCCCAGACACACAGAACAAATCACAGAAAAGTTTGATCTGGGTGAGAATTGAATCCACGACCTTCGGTGTAGCAGTAATGCTCACTAACCACTAGACCAAGCCCCATACTCACTTAAGATCCATTTCCCGGATACCATCACGATACGCCTTCTCTATCGCGCGCCGCATACTCCAGTCGGGGCCCATCATAGTGAGCGCGCACATGATCTTGGTATACAGCACGCCCAGCGCCCAGTCCTGCCACACGAACAGGACTGGCGACTGTTCTAGGGGTACCCTCAGTGGTATTACCAGCACCTGGAATAGTAAAAAATGTTCTTTTAATATTGAAGAATGGCGTCTGCAGACATCTTCGAGCAATGCGTGTGTTGACATACGAATCAATACGAAATACGTGGTGTGTTGCTATTAGTCTGATGCATAAGGTTAAGATTGGGCTACGGAGTGGACTATACTAGTATTTCTCTAAGAGATGGAGACAGAGACAGCGGGCATCCGTATAGAAACTAAAATGATTTGTATAATAATATTATCCCCCTTATTTGTACGTGTTAATGTAGTTTTATAGGATGTGACGAAACTGCGCGCTCTAATCTGATAATATGTCAAACATTGACATTGTTGACGTTAGTAAAACGTCAATGTCATTAGAACCTGTAACTGACAGCGGCGGGATCATAAGCAGAGTTTTGAAGATCTGGAGTACTTGATGTGGACCACAAAGAGATCAGTTAAACACAAATCTGTCCCTCACTGACAATAACTCCCGCTTTCTCTCCTCAAATTCATATCTTAGTTTAGTTTACACACATATATCCCGGACACCCTACCTCAACAATGTTAGCACACTTGTCCCAATCATTCCCTTCTCGCACCCTCACTCACCAACTCGAGCAGCAACCCGAACATGAGCGGCACTAGTCCAAGCAGCGCGAGTGCAGCGAGTGCGGCACGCGCGGCACGTCTCGCCCAAAGCGCCGCCCGTGCCGCAAGCGCTGCGCGGCCTCCACGAGCCCAGCCCGCAGCAAGTGCACCCCCGCGACCGGCAGCCCAGCACACATACATACCTGAAACACATATATACAACTTGCAAACAACAAGAATATAGCCTACAAAACGCCATATCGATGACAGAAAACATTAGTGGCGTAACTTTTATGAGTTACACTAAAGTCTTTAAGTAAGTTAATCTAAGTCATAAGAGTTACGCCCTTACGTTTTTCAGTCGTCGATATGACATAATTACATTCATCATCCATAAATTTAGTCATAGCGGGGAGGTTAGCGGGGCGAGGAAGGTGTGGCGGGGCGTTCAAAATTATTCTAAGTGTAAAGAACAACGAACGAAGCGTTTATGACAAGTGGTCATAGTATAAAATAAAACATGCAATTTGTAACTTTATTGCTAAGTAAACCAGTTTGAACTAGGTTGACGTAAAACAATTTTGAAACTATTCTTAGTTTTTTAGTAAACCAAAGAACAAGTATAACCTATATATCCACGCGGAAAAATTATTGAATCGACTTTGTATACGAGACTGTATCTAGACGATTGTTGATCGAAGATCAATAAGCGTTTACTCACCACACGCAGCCGTATACAACTCATGTACACCGTCAGAGGCCTTTGGGAGCCACAACGCCATTACTTTCCTGCCAATGGCCACTGGAATTACCTGGAAAATTATGCAAAAACGTCGTTTAAGGATTCGTGGTGCAATATTATCGAATATTATGATGGAATGATATTTAAACTAGATGATAAATTCAAAGATAAATATGCTTGGGCATTAGTGTGCGTGTATGTGTGTGTGTGTGTGTGTGTGAGCAGGAAAATGATGATGATAATGAAGATGATCATGGTGATGATGGTGATGGTGATGATGATTTTAATGATCGTGGTGATGACGATATCGATGGTGGTGATGATGATAATGATGGTGGTGATGATGACATAATACTAACCAGTGTAAGCGCGCTGGCCATCACAAGCGACACGGCGACTAGAACCAACAATCCAACCATACGCAGCGGAAACCACGCCACTCGCACGTACGGTTCAAACCCGGCCGGGCCCTCGCGCCACATCACCGCACGCAGCTTAACAAACAAACATGCTTACAC
>DWJZ01007094.1:0-12417 GCA_018249125.1 Asbolis capucinus
TTTAATTATAGATCCATAATACAAAGAAATACACAAAATTTCATAACTGTATTGTTAACCGTTGAGGAGTTCCCTTGCCTGGAGCCAATCCTGACCGTAGTAACAGGTCATGCTTGTCATAAAAATGCATTGTCATCATTAAAAACTTTATGCAAAATTTCAGCTGCGTAGTGTAAGAGGAATTGGGTCTATTAAGCTTGCAAGATGCCTTGCCGTAAACAAACAAATATAGTAACATACTAATTTACAACCATACACTGCAAGTTAAATAAAAGCTTGTAAAAAAGCTACTTTTCCTTTGGTAATCACTTTCTAAAATTATATATGTATGTTTACAACAATCCCCGAAACAGTGACTGTCTTAGTCGACTAGCCGACTGAATAGTAGGCCTCAACTAGTCGGCTAGTCGACCAAAGTCATACTCAGCACATCCCTACATAAAACCAAGAACTTTCTCAAAGGGACAAAGTTTTTCTACTTCACAAAAACCGAAAGTAATTTTTTATCCAATTATCAGGTTTTTGATGGGTTTTATAAGTTTTTAGTGGATAGTTTTTGCCCGGGGCACGGGTCACAGCAGAGACAAAGCGCGTCGTGGTTCCTCGGTTCCGCGTGCCTTGCCCATTCAGCGCTAATCGCTTCATTCATCGAGCGAGCGCTTTTTCTCGCATCGGTCATGCATTCCAAGAGTCCGTTGCTAGTTGGCCGATAGCGCTTGATGTGGCAAATTGATGCGTCCAACGCTCGGGCATTCCGTTGCTGGAGTTAATGATCTTGAACTTGAGAGCGCTTGTGGTATAGGTGACCTATACTTAGTGCAACCTCGATCCGGAATAAATATAAACAAACTATTAAAAATCCTTTGTAGGGTTTTTACCAAAGTATATAAATAAGTTTTTTTTCGCTAAACTACTCGTTATATTAGGGAAGTAGTAATTAAACTATTGATCAAAAAAAGCACAAATTACAAATAAACAGTCATACCAGTCACACAAAAAAATACAGAACGTCATACAAAAATTCATACTCTGACATCTTTAATTTCATGAAGGAGTTTACAACCTTTCAACCTATTGAAGTATTTTGTTTTATACTTTTATAATTTTCATTTTAAAACACTGTACGCATTTGTCACGAAGCAAATAGCTTGATTTTTAAGTAAAAGTTCTCAAAACTGTAATGGTTCTAAAGAATTAACTGATAAAACTACAAAAAGTTTAATTCTCCTGTTTGTCACAGGTTGCTAGGCAACGGTTTGTTATTAAACATTCCAACTCGAACTTACACCGAGTATAGGGAGGTATTAAATGCAATATCTAAAGAATGTGTTACCTGCCAGGTTGCCTTTGAAGTTAGGATTGGTGGCCACGTTGAGGCCAGGGTGTGGCATGAGGAAGCAGGCCAGCTCTTCGAAGCAGGCCGCGATGTGCCGCCGGAGCGACTGCAACTCCACGTGCTGGCCCTCGTGAACCTGACGAGACATAGCATACGTATGTACGGAAGTACAGTTTATTTGGATTTATATACCAACTCAGTCTTTTTTTTCTGCAATCTATCGTCTCATTCAGCAGTCTGGAATCTGAGAAGTAGGTGAGAATTGCAAGTGGATAGGACGTGACAAGACACTTCGGGACAAATATTTATATCGGTCGATGTTACCCAACAGTGCTGTAAAATTTCATCCAGATCGGTACAGTAGTTTCTGCGAAGGAGTAACAAACATCGATCTATCCATATCCATCCATCCTCACAAACTTACTGGTTAATTGCTTAGAAACGCAGATCGTTGGGCTACGAATCTTCTCTTTATCTCTGTAGGTATAAAACTGGTACCTCAAGCCTTTACCTCAAGCCTTTTGGTGAGCAGCTGTTGTCCCCCCACGGCGCCATAAGGGTGCTCGTAGGGGAAGCTCCAGTCCCTGATAAGGAACTGCAGACGCTGGAAGGGCTTCCGGCCTCCCTCGTTGCTCTGCTGCGCCAGCCGCCCGTATTCCGTGAACAGCTGAAGATGAGAAGAAAATATGATGTACAGAAATGAAGAAGTTTTTTTACGTAGAATAAGTAAAAGCTTTATCGATCCCATCTGATGGTAAGTGGCGATAATATCTAAGATGTTGGACACTGTCTTAGTAAATGCCTATTCACTCTTCTCTTGAAGACTCCAACATCATACGTGGGCAGGAAAACCGACGCAGGCAAGCTATTTCAATCCTTCGCTGGACGCTTCAAACGACGAGGAAAACCGCGAAAAACGAAATACGCTTAAAATAGTGTGGAAATAAACGATTCGTAAATTAGTTACATATTAGTTAGATAAATTGTTTATTTCTAAAAGATCAAATTGAGGTATAATTATCGTACATTGTGTTAGATTTATACAGGCTGAAAGAGAAACAAGGCGAGTCACCCTGTATATCTTTTTTTCTTCATGTAATAAGTTACCCCTTGCCTATAATTCTACCTGATGGTAAGTGGCAATGTAGTTTAAGATGGTAAAGCGTACGTTAGCAAAAGAGGGAGGCCTCTGGACTTAAGATATGTTATGTGACATTTATTTAGAATATACCTGTAAATGCTGCAGGTCGTCTTCCTCTATGTTCTGTGAAAGATTGTATATCTGCACGGAGGAGAGCATGGTGGAGAGAGCGAACACGGTGGCGTTGTCACGAACCGTCGATTCGCTGTCAAAAGTGCCCTGAGTGTCCATCAGAAAAACTACCACCTGGAATTATGGATAACCTTTAAAAAATTAAAATCATTAAGTAAGTTGGGCCCCATCAGGCCGGCCATTTGCCAATATTGTCTTGACACCCTCTGGTGTTTGTCTCTCTTACAGTTCAGCTAAGAAACTCAAAACTTCTTTTTGTTCCGAGTCGTCTTCAATTTGGTTTGATGTAGGAAAGAAAATAACATCTACCTAAATGCGTAATTGAAATACAATCTAAAGGTGAACATATTTTAATACAAGATTTCTTAGACCTAGTACCATACTGAAGGGACAATATATCTTTTTTTTTTAATTTACGGGGTGTAATAAGACCCGTAACGCCTCAAATAACGATTTATCACTAGACAAAGGGAGAAAAATTGGATTGGAACGAGTTATCGTGTTACAAACAGGTATCTATTTAATGACATATGAAATTTATTTTTTGTGTCATGAGCGGGTCAATTGCTCTTAAGTGATCACCGTCGGCCATAGGCGTAAGCAAACCAGAGTTATCATTAACACGATTCCAACCAAGTAGAAGAAGCATCTACCAAAATCTGAAGCGACGAGGAACATGAAGAAAGAAGAGAATACAATATATAATTGAATCAAAAAGGATCAGTAAGAATTCGGGTTTTCAAACCTTTTCTCCATTTTTAAGAGTGGCTTTGAAAGGCTGTGACCAGAGCAGCAGGCCGGTGGTGTGTCGCTCCGAGCCGCCACGCCAGCCGAACCCTTCCAGAGGTTCGTCTTCTGAGCCCAGCCACTCTCCGCTGCCGTCGTTTATACTGTACTGAAATAAATAATGTTCCAGTTATGAGCGTGAAGAATTAGAAATTCAAGCGAAGAGATTCGAATAATCGTTGTGCAACTGCCGCACTTAAAGACTTTAATGATTACTTAAATTAGTTACTTAGTGAAGAATCTGTCCACAAAATCTGTACTAAGAAACGTGTGTTTATTGTATAGTATCCCATTAGTCTCCAGGAGCAAGCTCACCTTGTGGTGCAAGTACCGCAGGAAGAAGTCGAGCAGGAAGGACTTGCCCTTGCGGAAGGCGCCGGCGACGGAGATGACGACGGCGGAGCGGTCGCGGATGCCGTCCTGCAGCAGCAGCCGCGAGAGCGCCTCCTCGTCCAGCGTGAACGTGTGGTCCTCGCCAGGCTTCACGACCGAGACACCGCGCCCACTCGACAAACTTTCCATTGTGTCTAGAATTACTAAGTTTTAAAAACACTTGTAATGTTTCGCCTTCTCCCTACTTCTACTAAAGAACCAATGCCCTTTGCAAATTCGATTTGGATATTTTTCCATAAAAACTATAAGGAAAAATAACCTCCCTTTTTGAAGTCAGTTAAATAAATACAGAAATTAAATAATCGTTTAATACCTACACACTCATACAAGCATAAGGGTTTCCGGTGTCGTGGCATAGACAACACAAATCACATAATACAACCGAGATGAAGAGCTTCTTTTTGGGTCCAGACAAAGAGAAAGGACTACCCTCCGGAGATGCGTGGAAGGGAGGTGGTGAATGCTCATGCAGACCAGCACAGCCGGCTGTACTGGTTATGTGGGAGTCACGATAACCTAGGTGCATACCCATTAAACCACTTGAGAATGGCTTTGGCCGAATGGCCTCTAAGCCTTCAACTGAGGCGACCCCGTTTGGAGATACGGGGCGCAAGCGGTGCTCCCGCTAGATGAAGAGCTGAGTATCTGCACCAGTCCGGAATCAAACTTGGGAACTTTGCTTAGCAGACACTGATTCCACCCATTAGGAAATTTATCGTCGAATAAATTACTGGCCTTCTACTTTAATTATCTAGTTGAATTAAATAATACACAAATAAATTGTATTGATTGAAGGTTTCTACATATCGTACAAAATTCTAATACCTACATTTTACTTCTTCAACCATGCTCTGACCAGGACATGTAACATTAAAGACCTAGGTGTCGTTTGACGTAAACTCACATTTCGTGACCATGTGATAGCTGTGACCAAAGAGTCCCAAAAGCGCCTTGGATTTGTTCTCAGGAGCGCAAGGGATTTCTATTCTATGACTGTAATTCGTCTTATATTTAGCAATTGTACGCTCTAAACTTAAAACTAATGCCTGTGTCTGGAGTCCCTATCAGATCACCCACAAGCTGCTACTCGAGAAGGTTCAAAAAACTTTCCTGAGATATCTTTACAAACGTGCGTTCGGATACTATCCCTACTTGTATCCTACCAACTTTCTTCTGGACTGCTTGTATTACCACCTGCTGATCACAGCCTGTAAAATTTTCCGTGGTAGAATAGATGCTCCAGATGATCAGTGACGAGTTGTGTCGATTCTTTGCGCCTAATAATTACTTCCGATCGCGCAAACATAAACTCTTCGCTGCGCTCACAGCGCTCACGGTCGCAAGAGCTTACTCTCCTATTCCCCGCCTCACCAAACTAAACGCTCTTCTGGATGTATTTCCTGAGTGTGATTTGTTTTCAGATGAATGGCCGAAAATATTGTCAGTATGCATGAGGTTCTGCGAGCGAGAAGAATAACTGTGGTGTCTATAATTAATGTAATTGGTGTAACCGTTTTGATTATAGTAAAACAATAAATAAATAAATCATCCAACATCATACGTGACCTGCAAGGGAAGCTACAGGTACGCGACAGTGGCCGCACCACGTGCCATAAGTTATGTATCTAGTAGTACGTAGCTTTTGTATTTGGGATGTTATGAGACCCGCTAGTTCGTAGGGACATTTATGTTGGCCACTAACTCCTTCGCCAGTCTACACCAGAACAGTAAGTGGAGTACTTTGCGGGCCTTTAGGACTATTGATAGGATGGCTATTGTTTTAAATAAAAGATTTATCTGTAATTACTAAACTAAACTTATACATAAATCAACGTTTTTCCTGGAGAGGGTATTCTTGAAATAATTTGATCGTAAGTACAAGAATTGTGTTATAATGTTGATGATTTGTGTAATCAGTACCCAAAAACCGACACTAATAGCAAAAGCCGGTTTACTGGAAACTAATTCAAGTTGGGTCTGCGACTGGATTCTATTTGTGCATGAATTTGAGAGAGTTTATCCTGTTATGATTGAGGTACCTGTTGATATTTGTATTTTTTTTATTGAATTCATTCGATTGTGCTCGTTTCGATGGAAGCCATCGAAAATGTTAAACAACAGCGGGCGCGGTCGGTAGGAGGATGGGTGACCGCTAGTGGCAAACATTTCATGAGCGTTGCCCTGCTTCGGAGTGCACGTGAGGCCGTCGGTCTCGGTTGATGTCGTTATATAGCAAACGTTAAGCCATGTCGGAGAACTTAGAAACGTGACGTAGTGACGTAGACACTTCCGATGCTTAAGTTGACCGCTAACTGCTCAACCAAACATTGGAGCAGCGTCCAGTATGCTCTAGGCCTCTCAGTACGAGGAGACCCGCGCTCAGGGGGTCAGCGATGGGTTCAAGATTGGTTTGCAATTTCTTGTTTGTATGTTGCATTCCGTTTAATTTAAAAATCAATTGGATTTTTGAGCGTGATCGACCGGACAACTTGCTACAACTCCTATCTTAAATTTAAATTACCTTGTGCCAGAAGTAAGCATATTAAGGATTTTATCAGGCTATTATGGTAATGAGCTGTATCCCTTTAGATTGACTTGGAGCTTGTTTGTTCTGAAGACTCTCGTATTACCTACACCCTGAACACACACATCTACACTAATATTATGTATAAAGAGGGAACATTTGACTGTCTGCTTGTTTGAATTGAATATGCTCCGAAACAGATGGACCGACTTAAAAAATCTTGTACCATTAGAATCCTACATTATCCCTGATGAACAAAGGCCATATATAATACGAGAAAAATTAGGGACCCGCATGAAAATTTCCACAATGTAACCCAACGTGTGAAAAAAGTACCAAGAAAATCTTTATATCGCGTACTCTGCGGAAATGACTGACAATAGAGCAAAGTGATGTACTATAGTTTTATAGAGGACATCAATATATAGATAGTGTATGTCTAACTGTTACAGTTTTCTGGTAACTGGTTCTTCCGAAGCGAAGCGAGGGCCGTTTATAGTTCTGTCATAAAGAAGTAATCATGATTAAACCATTTTATAACATTTTAATAGAGCATTGTTTGCACCTGTAGAGGAGGTGACACTTAACTTTTAATTTGTGATTATATCTAAATGTACTTTTAAGGTGTTTACCTTGTTGGTGTAACAAAATATATAAATAAAATTTATAGAAGGGAAAAAACAAATCTATATCGAAAATACGTCACTCGTTTCTTCTTATTAAATTTGGCAAAACGTCGTCAATTTAAGTTGAATTGTCTGTTTATTATATGCATGTTTGTTTGTTGTAGATATAGCAATGCCAGGTGCGATCGACCTGTACTACGTGCCCGGCTCGGCCCCGTGCCGCGCCGTTCTCCTCACTGCCAGGGCACTCAACGTTAACCTTAACCTCAAGATTGTGGACCTGCATCATGGAGAGCATCTACAACCTGAATACCTCAAGGTACTCCTCACTTTCATTCCCTGCACTCACTTGCTCGGCTTGCTCCGATTGTAACCGATCGAACTAGTTAAGCAACAGCGGCCGCGGACGGAGGCCTTCAGGTGGCATAAAAACTTCCGACACTTGGGTTGGCCACTAACTTCTCCACCAATTCGCATTTGAGCAGCGTGAAGCGGTGAAGTATGCTCTAGGTATCCTCAGTATGAGAGACCGGTGCTCAGATGCCATCGATGGTTGAAGCCATATATTTTAATCCCTTGTTAGTATTTAAATTAACTCAAGGGATTTATTGATCAAGATGTCAAACTTATATCACATTCAGGAAACCTTTACGTAACCTCTACAGGCCTCTCATACAGAACCAAGTAATCCGCTTTGCTCGACGCCATTTAATATAAAATATTGTAAATACACCAAATTTGTTCAGTGCCATCTAGTGGCGGCCAGACGAAACTTTGAGGCTTGCACTGTTAAAAAATGATCAGATCTACGCTTCTGCTTCTGCACGCCCTAATTCTAGAAGCTCTTTTTTAGTAAACTTCAAAAACGAGACGTGTTTCTATTTAAATTTGACCGAGATCTGACGAGTAGTTTTTGAGATATCCCAAATAATGTGCTTTTAATTGACTCGAAGTCAACGTTCATTGCTCGTTTTACTAGTTGCCGATGTATTTTTAATTTAAGTTTTTCTAAATGAATTCTACTTAACATTATAAACCCGAAAGTTTATAGGTTGGATGTTACTCATTCACGAAAAAACTACTTGATGGATTTGGATGAAATTTTACAGTAATATAGGTTATACCTCAGAATAACATATAGGCTACAATTTGTAATGATTTAATGTTATTTTGGTCATAATATAACGATACATGTAAATTAAGTCTGAAAAAAATCTGCTCTCTGAGAGCTATATTGGCGTACGCTGCCTAAACCATTGGAGTTACACAAAGATGATGTACCGTAGGATTGTTTGTCTCAAGTAGTTCTAAATAAAAGTCCGCGACAGCACATATCTACCTTTTATGTGGATGCAACTATTACGAAAACTGTGACCCACACATTTAATTAAATCGGATATTATTTTACAATGCACATTTCGGTATATAGGAGTATTTATAGAAACTGACCGTATTGAAATTATGAACATGAACCGAGCGAAGCCGCGGGAGGGCTCTAGTTTATGATAATTTTGAATCCACAACTTGGCCATTAAATTATCGAGGTGGCCAATCTCAAACGCACCTTGCTTGACCAGTCACTTTTTATTCCACCACCCGATATACGAGTGCTACTCAACATGTACAAATACCCAACACACACACATACACAAAAACAAAATTGCTATGCGATTTTGAACCGTAACATGTACGTCGGATGTTTGATTATGATGTCTGACGTTACATTCCAGACTCCGAAGGCCAAGTGTTGCGTGATATGATGTAATGAAGGGCGTTCACCTCAGTGTTATTTTGTATTTGTACATTCGATAAGTTTTATCCACCGTCTCGCAGTTACACAGAGTCACAGATAGCATTGACTAGTTATAATTACAAAGTACATCGCTAATGCGAACTGGTTATGGCGAAACATTTGGACCTCAAATTACTTTGGATTCGTTTGTCTTAATACTTACATTTAGTTAGTACTATTTATTTCTCCGACCGCGGCTCCGCCTGTATGTTGGTACAAAGTAGCCTATGTTACTCTTCACATTATCAGCTATCTCCACATGAAAACACATCAATCCGTCGATCCGTTTTCTGTTGAAAGACAGACAAATCATACAAGGAGCCCAAAAGTGGTTCTGATAAAAACTTTAGGTTTTCAGGAAAAATCTTTGCTTATTATGTTTACGTATAGATCAATACATATATAAATACACGATTGTCGATGTGTAGTACCAACTAAAATGCGAGCACAATTGTCAAGCATTACGTAAGATATTTTTCCGTGAGTTGTGAGTTTCCGTGAGTAACATCGCATTCTGCATTATAATGTAATCCAACAATCATAATAGACCAAGCTTTGGTGTATAGGATTGACAACTTTTTTTGTTTGAATATAGTATTTAAAAAAAGAGAATACAAAATATAGTACGTTTAAAAAAATATGGTATTTTGTGGAGAGAATAAAAAATAGTTACATTTTTAAATGATTTTATTTTTTAAATAACATTCTTTTGTTTCCCGCACACGCACATTGCGCCAGTAGGAGTGTCGTTATTACTAGTAGTAGTGTTGCGAAATACAAACATTGATATGTTGCACGGGAATATAGTATAGTCGCATACTACAGCGCTGCCGTCCTAACGAACAGTGCAATAACTCGAGTTTTTAGGCTAATTGACTTAAGAGCATATCCGTCACCATGAAAATGAGCTCTATATTTTCTTCTTAGACGTCTTTTTTGTATCTTCAGTATTTTCGGACCTGTTGGTTATCATAACTGTAATATCTCATATAACGATTTGTAAGCAGCACATCATAACCGAAATATCTTGAGTTATGACTTGGATAGCTTTGATATGTTGTAATAACACGTAAAATAAGTCCAGTTACTGCACTTATGACGAGCACGTTTTATAAAATGTTGCTACATTTACTAGTGATAAGCGCAACAGTTAAGAGTTATTGCAGTTATCATATGGAAATTTATTACGTAAACGCTGGAGTGGACAATTTCTGCGATTCAATTGATAGATGCTGAACCTAGTAATTTCTCAGTTAGTGATATACATGTGTGGCGTTCGTTCCCCGTTGTTAACATCAATTACGAAACTAGTTATATAATTCATAAAAGAGGTTCACTTTCACTAAATAATCTTTAAATGATGAAGCTCACTATTTATTTGAGACCACATACATATATTATGAAATGGTACAAAAGGCTTTGTGCTAAGAACATTCTCCGGCAGCCGACGCCGAGGAAAAACAAATTCATCGTGAATTGTATTGCTTCAGGTTTCGGATTTTAATAAACAAATCAGGAACGAGGCAACTCTGCCAACCAACGCCGTCGTACAAAATCCTGTCATAAAGGTTATACGTGACTTAACATGTTTTATCCGTCTTGATCCGCCCCAGCAACTGACTGAACTGGCTTCATGGTGTAAAATGAATAAATCCTGACAACGGTCTAGTCGTTTCAGAATAATATAAGACGTTCGCCCTTCGTAACGACGTCTTACTGGAAACAGCAAAAGTCTACTTTTCCCTCTTCGCAACTAAACTACTCAACGGATCTTGATGAAACTTGGAACAGAAGTAAAATAAAACTTAAAATAGTACTCTACGATAGAAAGAGATAGATGCATACCAGGAATATGTTGGTGTATGAAACAAGGAGAGAGTAGATTGATTGGTAAATTATAGTGCATTAAGAAATTGACGAAGTACGTTTGTTGGTAACGCTGGGGTACCAACTGTTGAACATACATCACTGGACGCGTACTAGAAAGAATTGTATTCTGAAGACTGGATGTTCATTGTACAAGTCCTGGCTTGTGACGTCAGGTGTTCAGCTTTCGTCCGAGTGTGTAAGGAGGCCGCGCGAACTCTTAATGAGGCTAATGACGTACGGTGGATTATTCATTTATTTTGATTAAAAGAGTACACTCTGAGTGGGATGTAACGGTTGGTTGCGAATAAAAACATCATTCATGTGACTTGTGGAGAAATGTGCGCGCTCTGTCTGAAATAAAATATTTTGAAAAATTATTTGATTTAATATTGCAACCCGTGACTGTCCCGCTGCTGGGCCCGGCTCCACACTCACAATGTGAGTTGTACAGGCCGGAGTTCACCACGCTGGCCCACTGCGGATTGGATAGCTCCACATACCTTCAAGTACTTTAGGGGTAACTGTCCACTCGATGTTTCCCTTCACTAAAGAAATTACTATCTTCTTTTTTTTCTTTATTGTTGTTGTTAAAGATGTACACGTGCGCGCAGGATTTGGACGCAGGACCTCCTGTTCGAGAAACCAACGAGCAAACCGTAAAGCTATCGCTGGATATCTATAATTAAAATCAATAATTGTTATGAATTTCTGTCTCCCTCAGCTCTGAAAGATACGGGGATTAAAACTGTTTCACGCGGATGTAGTCGCGGAAAAAGATTTTTCCATGTAAAGCTGGTCTCTCGGACTGCTGTTATCAGCTGTTACCACTGATCAGCGGGTCGAACTACTCAGACTGTCGAGTGGGAGCTGAATCCGACTCAGTTCGACGAAGATAAAAGACAGATGACAAAGAGATTAGTGAGTTGAAGTATATATTTTATTCGTCATTAATTTTTGTGTTAGTAACATTAATAAACATTTATGATAAAAATCCAACGAAATAAATGAAGTTTTTTCTCAGCTCGTGTTAGATAAACGGTTGTCCTGTTTTTCATTTAACATTTATTCCAAAACAATAAATATTACAGGTGGCAAAAAATATAACAGAATAAGTAAGTCAAAGGCGAGTGGGCACGGAGTAATGAACGTCGCTGGAGAAATATGAATAGTTTAATGTTGTGAATACTGTGTATTGACAGATTGGACAGGTTGCATCTGAATCATCTTTCATCTACTCAACTCATTGACTGTCTTTATAACTATGGAGGCCTGGGCTAGACCACCACGCTGCTCCAGTGTGGAATGGTAAAAGTGGTGAATGGTAAAAGCGTTTGGTGATCAATCTTACCAATTTTATAAATATGAAAGCAATTCTGTCTGTCTGCCTTTTCACGCCTAAATAATTAAAAAAATATATATAAAACCTGGTTCAGATATACAATATAACTTGCGAAAAAACATTGGCTACTGTTGACCTCGAAAAGAGGTTTGACGGGGTTGAAATAGAAGATGAGAATTTTCACAACCATTAGGAACAAATCTCAATGTCAACATACAGCGTGGCGCCATCTATTATCCAGTGTGAAGAAGTAAATAATAATAAATATCTTTGGACAACTCACACACGCTAATCTGACCCCAAAATAAGCATTAGCTTGTGCTATGGTGATCAAACAACTGACACACTTATGTACATATACATTTTTTAATTCATACTTATATATGTAGATATTTACACACGTAACAAACATTCCTGCTCATCACAGAAAAGTTTGACCTGGGTGGAAATCGAACCCACGACCTTCGGTGTAGCAGTCA
>DWJZ01007095.1:0-12417 GCA_018249125.1 Asbolis capucinus
CTAGTACCTAACACTGTTTTTCAAAACCGGTCAAGTGAGAAACCTATGCATTATAGGCACTTACTGACCTAAACATAGCTGTACCCGCAGCTTCGCTTACACACAAATTGTTTTTTTAATACCAGTAGAACAAAAAATCCCATACAAATTTTCATCCCGTATCCCAAGGGATCCCCGGTATAATTATGAATAAAAACTATCCTAAACGTTTTATTTCTCGAGATTTAAAATGAACACGAGGTTCTTATATTAAGAGGTATTTTAATACAAACTTTAACCCCCCTTTTATACCGCTTATAGGATAAAATTAAAGAAACGCTTAATTTATATTGAGGGTATTATACTAAGGATATGTAAATTTCAAATTCAAGGTAAACACATACTCGTACATGTATCATCCAGGAGCTTATATCAAGAATTTCAAAATATTCACATAATTTTGCCTCTTATTTCTTTTCATAACAAAAAACTGAGAAACATGTATTTCATTCATATTAATAAGGAATGTTTGTTGCAATTTTAGAGCAAATTGGTTGATATTTAAGAAAACTCCCATAGAAACTTTCTTCCCCCATCCCATGGAAACCCGGAAATTATTCGGAATAAAAAGTATTCTAAATTCTAATCAAAATTATATGAAGTTTCATCGAAATCTGTCCGCAGGTTTTCACTTGATGTGCGTTCGAATGGACCGACAGACAATAATTCCAAAAAAAATATTTTCGTGCTCTATCTAGATATTAGAGTGCCCCCTCATAATTAAAAAAATATATATTGAATGTGCAAACTACGCATTATGAGTTTTATTAAAGTATAGATTCGAAAATAATGTTTACCATACAAAATTGTGACGTTTGTCTTTGTCAAAATTTTTTTCCGATTCTTGGCTTAGGTACAATTTTGATCTAAATAGACGGTGTAGGGTAAATATAGACCTATCTAGGTTTGAAAGATATGTACATATATACCCAAGTAGTTAGTATCTATTTAAAAGAGAAAAAAATTTATTTTAACATAAAATGTTATAATTTTCACCAATCATAACCTAGTTAAGATTTCATAATACTGAATAAAATAATATAATACACAATATCCAAGCTTTCGTTCATTTTAAAGAGACCACTTGTATTATTATCGGCAAACACGCAACGTAAGTCGCGAGTTCGCGCCAATTTTCTCCGCAGGGCGCCATTTTCTACCGCCATGTGGCGAGATTGCGTTTAGAAATCGTTTGAAGAGTACTCCTACTGTTGTTTCACGCTTCCTTGGCAGGGGTGCTACATCAAAATATTCAAAAAGTAAATATTACGCCATAATATACTCTAATCCTTTGTATTAAGAATCAATGTGTTATAGCTGAACCACATTAAATCTGTTTTCGGTCAAATATTCAGTAGTTTCTCGACATGATGTCCTGGACTATTCCGTTGTGGGCAACAATCAATGAACTTAAAGTTTTATACTGAGGGCATAAAGATGATTTTGGAAACATTAATTTAGTTATTAAGACAATATATGTACCTACTTCGTGATTACGTGTGTAGTTAAGGATTACCTACTTATTACCTTATTTTGCTCGTACCAAGGAAGGGACTACATTCCTGAGAGATTACCTGTTATTAGTTTGGTAAATATTTTACTTAATATCTTAGTACATAACCTACCTGTTTATTAAGTATATCTACAGTAGAACGATCAGACCCAAAGCATTCCATGAGATAAAACTGATTCAGAAATGGAGCTCAAGGCGCCACCCGATACAGTGGACTGATAATCTGAAGAAGCTCAGGGTCAGAGTGCCGCAAATAAGTGAGACCTCAATCTAGAAATGGAAGTCGAATGCCCAAAGCCTGGTGGATGGACGGGTAGAAATCTCATTCGTCTACAATCCTGTGTATATGAGAAAAGTCTCCCAGAGCTTCAAACCTCAAAATAAACCAAATAACTTAAGTAAATTCTAATAACCTTATTATATCAGCGTGGTTAAGGATGGTCTAGAACCCACAACTCATGCTGGGCTCGGCTCCTGTCTATCTGTGCCAATGCACGGAAATGATCATTTTTGATACTAGCGGTCACCCATCCTCTTACCGACCGCGCTAGCGGTTGCTTAACTTTTCTTAACGCTTCGAATTCTTAAATACCCACCCTTTGGTATAGTTCATTAGAAATTTAGTCGGTATGTACCGACTATCGAGTCGTTTCCGTTTCATTGTGTCGAGAACGGTACGTGTCATAAAGAAATCTTCGATTCACACTTGTTTAATGAACAGGGGAGCGAAACATTTTAAACGCTCCCTTACCTTGCATTAAAAAAGTTTTGAAGTTTGATCTATCCTTAAACCTAGTCACTCTTGCAGAGTGAATCCTACGTGTGGATATTAACTGTGTTTCCTTTTAAAATCAAACTTGACATTAAATCTCTACACTCAGAGATAAATACAAAAATATTTATCACCTGTTCAGATAAGCTGTGATGTGTGACAAGTGGAATCGACCGCTCCGTGCTTTCTAGCTATCCTTTCGTAATCCTTTTTCTGTCTCTTCCTCTTCTCCTTTCACTCGCCCAGAAGCGATATGTTGTTCATGATCGAATTGAGTTCATGATCAACTCCAGTTGCTTCAGTGAGATACTCCTTCTTTCCATCCTGGCACGTAACTTGTTAGCAAGAACTCAGTGTGGTATTGCAACCGGTTACGGATGACGGAGATCACTTACCTTGTCTGCTAGTTCCCCTGCTTAAGAATCACTATGAAGAGAGCTATTACTTTAATAGTTAAATACTAAATACCCCTAGTAATCGGTTTTCTGGAACCGATATCCTCCATATATGTATAGAAATCAGCTATAATTTCGTTGACGTATACCAATAAATTGACGTTTACCAATAAATTTACGTATACCAATAAATTGACGTATACCAATAAATTTACGTATACCAATAAATTGACGTACACAAATAAATTAAAGTATAACAATAAATTGAAGTATACCAATAAATTGACGTCACAAATAAATTGAAGTATAGCAATAAATTTATGTACACCAATAAATTAACGTATACCAATAAATTGAAGTATACCAGAAGTATACCGATAAATTGACGTACCTACACCAATAAATTGACGTATACCAATAAATTTATGTATACCAAGAAATTGGGTTAGAAATGATCTATAATAACTTAAACCAAAGCGAAAGAGAGAGAGATAGAGAAAGTGACACAAGAGATTTACAATATTGAATTACCAACAGATGTTTGAAACCAAATGTTGTGCTTACCGCCCTGCCCGCCACAGATAATAAATATCTCTGCCGGCTACTGTGCGGCTCGCTCTTAATCGAAAAGATTTATTGGCTCAAGCTTAAAAATGTTATACACAAGAAATAGGTACGTTCGTTAGGGGTCTGTATAGAGATTGTATTCAATTAATTAATTCTGTTTATAACAGTTCACCATAGGTATTTTGTTACTAATATTATGATAAAACTAAAAATTGTCCACACCTTCGCAAGAGTGGTCCAGTGGTTTCAGAGTTGCCATATAAATTTAAACCTATTATCCCACGGGAACAAAGCAGTTCCCTGGAATAAAAAGTATTCTTTAACCATTGTCCTTACATAAGCCAGAAACATGCTAAATTTCATCTAAATTGGTCCATTGGTTTCGGTGTTGCCATACAAATTTTAACCTGTTATCCTGTGGGAACTAAGCCATTACCTGGATTAAAACATATCCTGTGACCATTCTCGGGTTTTCAACTACGACTATGCCAAGTTTCATCTAAAATCTAAATCTGTCCAGTAGTTTTTGCGAATAGACAAACCGACAATAAAAAAAAATTGTTTTGGTCTCTCTATCGATAACAAAGCCTCCCTGCATCAAAAGAAAAAAAAACTTAATGTATGGAATTGACCCCGTTACAGTTTTATTATAAGTTAGTATAGATTATTTTTTACAAAAAAATCATAGCAATCTCATCAAAATTTTTTTTATCAACTTTTTAGTGTTATTATGATAAAAGTAAATGGTAAGTACAGCAGTGGATACCCAACGGCTGATGATGATGATTGAGATATGGTTTTCATGGGATCCTATGCGTATCATATCACACTATATCTAAAAGATTCAAAAAAGTCAGGAGCGGTTAGAATGGCGCGAATTAGGATGAATATGCGACCTACTCAGCTTTTTTCACTACTCAAGTTTTGTAAAGATTAGAAATACCGACTAATTTATATTTTTTCAATTACATTAAGCATTGTAATGATCTTACTTAAAACATATACATTGGTAGACTACGAACCACATCCGTATCACAAACTACTTAGGCAGGTACCTATTTAATGTCTCAAAAATATTATTTCTTTATAAAATATTAGTGAGGGCCCCTAATAGAACATGTTAAGTCACAGGTAATTCGTATTATTTATTTATAGAACTAAGAAACTGCCGTCGAGGGCTATTAAATTAAAATGTAGGTAGGTACCTATATGTATTGAGGAAAAGTGTATCTAATTTGTTTCAAAAATAAGATTCAAATTAATATATAATACCTATCTACCTGTTTAATAATAATTGATAATAAGGATGTATATTGTTTCCTTTTTTATTTTAAATAGGTTAAATAAAATTACCAAATTACCCCCTTTATAAAAAAAAATTAAAGTTATGAAATATTAGGGTAATTTTACTTTCGTTACATAAATTAGCACTTGTTGACGATCTCGATTATATGTAATAGTCATTAAAACTATACGCTATATAAATAAGCCTGTTGCTATAATTGTGCAATTAATTAAGGAAAAAGAATAAAACAACAATATTAAACAAAGTTTCATATTAGACATTTGATTAAAATATTTTTTACAGATCGTAACGACATCACATTGAGTTACTCTTAACACGCGCCACGAAATCGCTGAAACAATAAAATGATAATAAATAAATAATAGTAACATACAGTTTCGTGATCAATATTGTAAACTACTTACTCGACAACTTGAGGCAAGTCCGGGGACTCGTACATGTCATTATGCCCTCTATCAAAGGCGTGGAATTCAACACAGGCGCCACCCGACTTGCGCGACTCCATTATACATTCATGGAGCTAAAATGTAAGACACACGTTACATATTCTATCTTAATATATGTATTTTTAATAAATGTCTGTGGACAACTCACACTCGGCCAAGTGCGTGCAAACTATGCGTTAGCTTGTACTATGTGATTAGACAACTGATAAAAATACATATATATTTTTAAATATATACATATATAGATTTTACACCCAGACATACAGAACAAACATTCGTGTTCTTCACAGAAAAGTTGGACATGGGTGGGTATCGAACCCATGACCTTCGATGTAGCAGTCAGGTTCACTAACCACTAGACCAACCAGCTTGTCGTATTTTATCTGTTTCCGATAAAGACTTTTGGATTTCTTCCTCATACTCTACATTCCCAGCATACTTTGCTTTCGTTTGTACCTATTCTGTTCAGAATTAAAATTAATCAAGTCGTTGCATGCAAACATTGCATCTGATTCTGTTTAGAATACAAGTCAACTAGATAAAACATATGGTTTCTGAGTTTTGGAATTTGAGCGGTCTTACTTTATTGTCTAGGAAGACAATTTTCTGTTTTCTGTGATGGTTCACCGCCACACGGCATTTTAAATTGCAGAAAACAACTTTCATACCGCTACGGTACTTCTGTTATAATTTAATAGAGGCAAAATTTTCTAAAATCTCAAAAGCTTTTTGGGTATGGGGAACATTTTATAGGTAACATCAGGATTGCTTTCGATATTGCTACATAATACATACCTTCACTCCTAACTGAAAAGGGACAATCTTATCAGTTGTAGAGTGTAAAATGAGAATTGGTATCTGCGTGACGGACATAAGGTATTGGTCCGTGGTAAGGGTGTACTCGGAGGTCCTTGTGTGGGGCTTGATGAAGGTATCCTTGTAATACGGCAGCCAGGATACGAACTGGGGAGACCAAATTGAACGTTGGTAAGCATGTACCAATGAGGCTCTCATAACCTGGTGGCTAGTGTCGATAGCAATCGGGAAAATTAGGGAACAGTGGGCGAAAGTGGATGTGTGACCGCTATGGCGAAATTTTCATGAATGCTGCCATGTTTCTTAAGGTTCGTAAAACCATCGGTCAGACACCTTCTGCACATTCAGACTTCTGGCACATAGGATCGCCACTAACCCTTTCGCCAAGGTGAAATGTGCAATGTGGTGGGGTATATTTTAGCCTGCCATATCCTCGACAAGAAACCCATGCTCGGTAGTGGAATATTATTTTTTTTCTACTCGAAACACAAAAGGTATATCTACGTACCTACAAGTCACGTAGAAATAACGATTCACACGCTCCTTCCTGTTGGTTTATTTCATCAAATCAAACCTCACCTTGGACAAGGGATGCTTCTCGATCTCCTCTAGAATGTTATTGAAGGGTGATTCCAGTACCAACGCGGCGGGCAGCGGAAGGCAGGGTTTGTCCACTTGGCGACAGAGTTCCGTTATGTGAGCCACTAAGTTCGCAGCTATTGCCGTACCTGGTTCAGTATAAATATGTTGTAGAGAAGAAATAAAGGACCCGAAGGCTGGCGTCGCGTCGGTCTAAGTCATCGAAATTAGGCATATCCTTGTGTGGTTAGTAGGAGAATGGGTGTCAGCATTAGTGGTCCGTAATAGAGCCCGGATCTCGTTTCGAGAAGAATGCCACAACCATGCTATTTGAATGCGGATTGGTGGAAGGGTTAGTGGCTAACTCAAAGGTTTGAAGTTTTATCCATCTTCCAACCGCTCTCCATTGCTTAACTTCATTGATCACTCAGGATTTACGCGAGACTTCGGACTATGAGCGCGTCATATCTATCCACTTGTCTGCATTAAAGAAGCGTTATGGTCAAGATCATATCCACCCAGGTCGGATAGTGGAGGTATGTTTCTCTTTATGAAAAGCTCGCTCTTATCTTGGAGCCTTTGCTTACCAGGTGGATCAGTCCATATTTGGTCATCCTTTAGGGAAAGTAAAACTCTTCAGTCAGGGTTCAGATTCTTACCTATCGAATGCCCCCAGAGGATAACAGTAGGCTTCCTATTTCCATCAAGCGTGTTCATCAACCAAGAGTAGACTTGAAAAGTATCTTCTACGAGACCCTTCTCCGTGGGCCGAACGTGTGTTGAGTCTCCGTAACCTAGGAACGTTATCGAGAATTAAATTTAAAGAAAAAAATATATAAAACTCAGTGTGGCACCTAATTCTTAATGGTTAATGTCAAGCATCACGAAGTCACACCCTGTGCTTAGAAAAATGATTGTTCCTGGATCGTCTGTGCATCTACCTCACTACCGACGCTACTACCTGTGCAATTTGTTTGCGGTGAGACTCGCTAGAACTTTACAAAGAGCTTCCTGTTTTTTACTTAAACTTTATTGACAACTATAAAATTTATCGTGATACCATCAGCGAGTTTAATGCAATATGGAGCTAACTACTGGTTACCTGGTAGATAAAGTCTAACAGATGTCCATGAGAAGCATATCATAATTGATTTCGTAAAAGGTACGAAAATTATCTCAGGCAAATTTTCTAATGGATAAACGGAAAAAAACATCATACCTACCTTTTTACGTAGCTGTTTAGTTTTTTGGGAGTATAATCAGGTACTATGTTAATAAAGATAACAATGGATACAATACAAACATACATACATAAGATACAAATTAATTACCTCTATAGTCAAAAGTTACAACGTGGAATTTTAAGTTTTGGAAGAGCTTGTACATTTGTAGACGATGCGGAGTTCCTCTGTGGCTGGAGTTACCTTAAAATTAAGAATTATACATGTATATATCGATAGATACTTATCGACATATAGATAATTGTTCCGTTGCTGAAAGACAACGCATAGACGAGTACTGAACGAAATTTGGCATGTCTGTCCCTTGAGGAGTGCAGGAGAGCACTAAGAGAGGATCTGAGGAAATTCTGCCTCTAAGGAAGCCAGAGAAGTCGTTATAGTAGGTAAGTATACTATAAGACAGCTTGAGGCAACTTGTTGATTGCCTAAAGAAACATTTTTAACGGATAGTCCATGAACCAATTACTTTCAATAGATCGGGTCTGTAGTGAGAATGAGTTGCCGCTAATGACAAAAAATATCTACTTAAGAGGGCACGTAGAAGCCTTAGCCTATTTAATATCTTTAAAAAGCAAATAAGCTATGTTGGAGGTTTTCTGGAGGCATATAAAATTTCCGATCCTTAGATTGGATATTAACTCCTTCACCAATCTGCACTGAAGCAGTTTGGCGTTTATTCTAAACCGTCTCAGTCATGAGAAAATAAACTCTAAGATTCATGGGTTAAATCGCCACTTCCATAATATAAAAGATCGGGCTTTATAGACAATATATTGTAAATATGTACAATTACCATGGCAATACAATATTATGGTACTATGGACAGTCTTCAATTCCTGGTGCAGTCTGGAGTCCAACTGTGAGTATTCCGTCGTTACTAACAGTTTTTTGAAATGACAACTCGGTACGATGTGCCATACTCCTGTGAAATACAGGACGTAAAAGCATTAAAGTAGTTAGGCCTAATTAACGTAAGAAAATGACATACATCCGACAAAAGCTGTTTATTATTTTATTAAGCATTAGGTAGGTAGGTATATAAATTGTAGGTATTCGACTTTATTTTAAGTTTATTATTTTCAAAAAATAAAATAACTGGAAAACAGCAACAAGGCCCGTCACACGATTACATTTTTAGCTTTTTGAATTTTGTGAGCTTAATAGCTCCAGGTTCCAGTCTTCCGATGGAAATAAGGCTTTCGTTTAATTTTTTCGCCTGGGCCCAGAACCCCAGCTTTCCCCTCCTCTTAGATCCTGAGTTCATTATTCTGGAGACAAATGCATGCAACACTACCGTGGATTAAGGCAGATGCAGACGATCTCCGTGACGGCTTTTGATACGTTTTGATTCTACAAGCACTGACGTAAATATCCTAATACAAAATAAGCATGTTACCTATTCTGATGGGACAATTATCAACTTGGGACTCGAAGTTAATGCTAAAATTTCTGCCTCCCATAACATTGCAGCTGGCGGGATTCTCAAAATCTGTATTTCTTGGAAAATTTACTGAAAATTATATAATACAATTCTTATTTTATTAAATCATGATTAAAATTACATATCTATCTACATATGTACATGCTAATAAATAAACTGAATGTCTTATTATTTCGTAACTTTCCTATATTGAAATAAATATGTAGGCACCTATTAACTTACACTTACTACCAAAGGCTAACAGCCTAACGGTTTGAACGTCAGTCCTTCGAAACAAAGATCCTACACTACCACTAATTTTAAAAGGGAAGTGGACACATTTAATCCCTATTAGAAATAACTTACGTGCACTCCTAATAGTTACCCATTACGGTCTTGAAGATAAAGTCTACCAACCACATTAAGCTACCGTGGTAGCCTATGTCCCTCACATTGCGAGCGAAGTAATGTGCCCAGCAGCGGGACAGTAATGGGTTGGAATAATAATTAAGTGTTCATCGTCGTTGACCAGGTCAGTAGTTTAATATAACTTACTACAGTTGGCAAATATCACTTTTCTTTGCACAGTCTTGCTATAGCGGAATAGCAGGGGCAGGACTGCTACTTGGACGAGCAGGACGCAGGCGGTGAGTGAGGCCCCTGTTGCTAGAATTATGCTGTAATACGTAAGAAAGGTTCATAGTACGGCGTCTTGTGCCGATCCAAGTGATCGGAGTTAGGTAACAGTTGGTGCAGTCGGTAGGAGGATGGATGACCGGTAGTGATCAAGTGTGTAAGCGCTTCCGTAGTTCGCAGGGGATGTTAAGGCACCGGTTGTTATAGTTAGATAGTAGTTATTAGGCACTGTCGATGGTTTCCCAGCGACATAAAAATTTCGACGTTTGGATTACCTGGTCTACTACTACCGACCCACATTGAAACAGCATAGTATAGTATGATCGAAACCTCCTAATTCACTAGGAGGGCACCCTGAAGGCCTTTAATAGGTTGAAGATAAAATAAAGTGTTCTTCTCTCGAATACATCTTTGAAAACGCCTGGGTAAAAGATTACTGCAATAGGCCCCAATTTATAAATAATTTTTTGTGACAAGTAACAGGCGCTTCTATTTTCAATACATTAGCACCTAGAGGCAGGTTTGTGATAATTGAAGCGTAACTATAAACATCCACACTCAAAGTCCATAATATCTACTTAAAGCTCTTCAGTAGGTACAGAATACTTACGCAAATTCGGACCGTTAGTGCGGTGATAGATGTATTTACTTAATGAATTTGCTGATAGAATGCATAGCCTAAAGTAATGAACCAGTAGCATGAAACAGTACACAATAAAGGGTGCACAAAGAAGGGATTATTAAGACTAACACGACTCAGTCTATATCACGCAATTCGTATGAGTTGAAAAGGGTTGGCGTTACTTTCTACGTTTCTAGACAGACCCATAGGAATTTTACAGGCTTTCCTCAGGAATCATTGTCGCTTAGGTATATAAAAAAATTAAATCCCATACCCGAACACCATTTTAATTTTCATGTAATTTTTCATTTATTTATCATTTTTGTTATTTTAATATTTTTACAATTTATATCTATGTATTTTTACATTAATTTGTCATTAGTGTCGATCATTACAGTAAATCCATGTGTCATCACATGTAAATTTCTAAATTAGTCTACGGATAACTCACAGAATTCAGAACAATTCTATGGATACATATAGTTAATAAATACTTCTAAATTTAATTACGTAGGTATTACATTTCTAAGTCACTATACCTACTAGTTAGATAAGATCAGGAATTTGTTTGAACACATAAGTGCGCTTTGCCGTTTCGTGTCGGTTTTTTTAGCGCACAGGAAAGAAATATAAATTCCAATGTTTGTGTGCCTGCCACTGAGAACTACCAGGAGGTTAAATAATGATACATGGTAGTAAACCACAACAAATTATGTACATATTTCGAGTTCATCGATGTGTACCCGCAAAACTTTATTCTTAATATTAATTAGGCGTATTAAATAACAGACACGGAGTACTAAAGAGAACAAAAAAATGGATACTTCATACCTGGGATACATCATTTTTTGGGAATAGAGCGTTTGGAAAGTGGGGGGAAAGAGCGGGCTGGAAAGTGGAGGGGTAGACCAGGTAATAGACTCAGTAGTTCAGGTGGATGACCAGGTAATCCAGTAAAATAAATATTATATATATATACTAGCTGACCCGGCAGAGGTTGTCCTGCTCAATTAATTATAATTTATTGAACCAGCTGTGCCCACGAATCCTATGCACGGAATTTGTCTCTTCGATAAGCTACAGGATTGTTAATGTTAATAATGGTGCGTTCAGAATATTTCTTAGAAAGATACTAATGGTAGTTTCATAAGCAGGAACAATTTCTCTGTATTATCCTCACTATAATATAATATGGATTTAATTTACACATCAGTCCGCGTGAAACATGGCTAGCAATGCAAATACGAAAAATTTGAAAAGTAAGGACATTAATTTTCACTGTATTGCGTTTACTACAATTTAAATGTGTCTTATACTTTAACCTCAGCAAGACGAGACGGTAACGTCAGTTAAGGAGTTTAGGAGTCCATCGCGGACCACGTAATTTATGTGTCAAGGTAATTTATACATATTAAGATAATTTACATATATTAAGATTTGATAAACTCTGAATTAGAATTTGTATACTAATCGTGTATATGAGGTGACATACAAAAATATATAAACCTCTACCACCACACTGGGATAAAATAAAAATTATTGCCTCAATCGGGAATCGAATTCCAGCCACAAGGTTGAGCTCAAACCAATTCGTTGATTTGTGATGGTATTTAAAAAAACATCGCAATAAATAAAACCACATTCGTCCTCCCAATTTAATCACCATTAAGCTTAATTACAAAAATAAATAAAAGCGTTTGCGACTGAATTACAAATAAGCGTATTGTAGCTAGCGGACGGAGAGGCAGACAGACAAGCTTCATTTATGATTCTTGACGAAATCTCTGTAACAAAAAAAATACATATGTATATTAGTTATAGTTAAAAAGCAAGGTATAATTTTAAGGAAGAAAAACATCTGTGAACTGTATTCATGTGTTCATATTAACCAGCATGACGTTGAAATCTGTATTATAGACCGCTCCTATAAATTATTAACTTGTAAACAGGGACTGCATACTGGTATGAATTTCTGTACAATTATTTTTTGTATGACGTCATATCATTAAATTTCGGATATTCAAAAATAACGGTACAGATATTATACAGAAATGATTCCTGTATC
>DWJZ01007096.1:0-12417 GCA_018249125.1 Asbolis capucinus
CAATCCGGACTTGGCCAGCGTGGTGGACTATGGACTTAACCCTCTCATTCAGAGAAGAGACCCGTGCTCAATAGTGGGCCGTGATGGGTTGAGATGATGAACCTTTGATTTAGTTGGGTTAGTTTCGCCCGCGCCATGTGTTGATAAAAGTAGTGTATATGTAACATACATATATATTTTATTTTCAATGTACGCGTACCTCGCATTTCCCTGTGTCACAATGGTTTAGCTGGTAGTTAATGTTAATAGGCTATAAGCTCGCCTTTTGTATTTCCTAGCATAAAGTGAATATAATAAAGACTAAATAAATAAATAGATGTTTTTGGTTTACACAGACACAGAACAAACATTCCTGCTCATCACAGAAAAGTTTGGATGAGGATTGAACCCGCGACCTCCGGCTTATTCAAGTTTAGTAACCACTAGACTGTCAAACGCCACCATAGTCCTGTCAAACGCCTGTATATATATATATAATTATATATATATAATGATTAGCTTCCGCCTGCGACTTCATCGGCGTGAAATAGTTATTTTGGGCTAACAATAACTTTAACCCGCGTCTTCGTTTCTGTCATACATGATTTTTGCGACACTTTAACCGTTTACGTAGCACACGCAGCGGACGCTTTCAATAGGAAAAAAAACCTATTTTGAAACATTCTTCATTAGCGCTCCGCTCCCATTGGTCTTAGCGTGATGATAGATAGCCTATAGCATACCTCGATAAATGGGCTATCTGACATAATTCTTTTTTTTAAATCGGGCCAGTAGTTCCGGAGATTAGACAAACAAACAAACAAAAAACCCTAATACGAATAAACACATAGATTGCAATAACTACATTCATTGTTTATGGTTGAGGAGTTTCCTTGTCCGGAGACAATGCTGAACGTAGTATCAGGTCATGTTTAACATAAATACGCATTGTCATCAGGACAGAACATTTATGGAAAATTTCAGCTCCGTAGTGTAAGCTTGTAAAAAAATATAGTATCCACTTAAAAAATATTAAGATACTTTTTATGGGGTAAAAGTTTATAGTCAAGCATGAATTTATAATATATAAAAAAACAATATTAATGGCCCACTACTGAGCACGGGTATCCTCATACTGAGGATGCCTAGAGCATACTCCACCACGCTGCTCCAATGCGAACTGATGGAGGGGCTAGCGTATGACCCTAGTGTTCAAAGTTTTTATTCAGCCTGAAAACCTCGTGGCTTAATTGGTAACTGTAAAAATCGGGACCGATGGATTACACGTACTCTGGACAATGGAAGTATTTATGATTTTTTTTCCACTAGCGGTCACGCATCCTCCTAGCGACCGCACCTGCTGTTACTTACTCGCAACTTTTCCGATCGCCGACAATAGAAACAAACCACCGGGCTATGAACGTTTCGTAGTACTTTCTAAAAATGATCTGAACGAGAGAGAAATTTAAGGTAAAATAAGGAATGTTGCGAAAATCACGTATTCGTTGTTTTATTATTTTCAATCAATACAGTCCAGAGGTCACGCAGTGAACTACTAATGTATCTATCTTGTTTTTACATTATATCCAGGCGTTCTCTGGCCATTGTGAGTTACGTGAACACTGTACCGAATATTATAAAGTGTACGACGTGAGCAATTTTCCCTTAATCGAGTAACAAGTCACAATATCTGAACACATAAATTAATGTCAGTTTAAGGTTGCATTATTTATCGATGTTATTCGTCTAAATCCGGAAATTATATTAAACCCTTACATAACCCGGAGTTACAAATAGGCACTTGTTATGGGTAATGATTTCCAACGAGCAACAGCAGGGTTAACAACCGTGTGTGGGCTTAACGAGCCGCCTTACTAACATTTACTAGACAAATGGCCTCAGTCCCAGGACAGAATAGGCCTTTTGTGTTTCTGACTTAGAATAATAAGGGAAATAATAGGTAGATAGTTGAAGTTGGTACTTAGTGCTTATTAGGTATGTCAGAAATGTCCAGCTAATATTATAAATGCGAAAGTTTGTAAGGATGGATGGTTGAATGTCTCAGCCTCGTTGAGGCGGTTTACAATACAATACAAATACTCTTTATTGTGTACACATTTATAAGGACAAACAATTAGAAGTTCCCAAAAGCCGGTCTTATCGCTAAACGGCGGTCTCTACCAGATAACCTCTGAGTGAGAAAATTTTAGAAGACAAACAATGGAAGGCTTAGAAATCCCCAAGCACATGCTGGCGACCCAAGGAAATGAAATTAAATGAAAATTGTTTGTTTATTTCGTCATAGGAGCCGAAAGCTCGCTTAACGAAAGTCAAGATTTTACAAAACAAAGTCCCTACATAAGTTATAAATTATAATTATTAAGTTATAAATATTAATAAGTAAAAGAATAATTAAAGAAATTCTTTGATATAGCCGTAGGGCGTTGTAAAAGACGTACAGAAATCAGCTGCGCGTTGGTGGTGCTTTGCGGAAGGATAATTTGTGAACTCTGTCCGGCTGGCTACCACCCTCATGCACGAACTGCGAAATGATTCGTCGTGCTCTGGCTCGGACCTTGAGAGGCAGTTCTCCTCTTTCTCTCCTCGTCCGGTGGTGATCTCTCTCTAAAAAAACGTATTTTATTTATGTAAGCACGTAAGAAGTTACGCTTGTTTGGCGTAATAAGATAAAAATCTTTCTAAAAATTTTATCATTCGCGTTATCCTACCGTATAAAAACCGACCCTAATCAATAGAATCAAACAAAAAAGTTAACTAAGTTAAGGGTGACCGTGTTTTGTGACGGTGTACGCTCGCATCGTATAAACTAAAATTTAGAATACTAGTTTCAGGGTGTCGGTTTTTGGTGACGGTGTGCGCACGTCATATAAATTTACTCTCATAATTTTTCCCTAACGCGCCAAAAAAAGTATAACTTCAATAAAAAATATAAACATATCTTCCCTTTCGGTGTTTGGGTAAAAGTAATTTCCTTCTAATCAGAACAACGGTAGGGTAAATGCCCTAAAAGCATATTTACCCAAACACGTAAATTACGTTCTTGATTAGGCCAAAGGTCTTTTACGAACGCTAGCCTTAATAAGACGGTTTATAGAGACTTAAGCGACCTTTTACCAGAGATATGAGTGACCGACGCGTATTCTACTTTACGGACCGTATGTTTCATGGCTTATCTTTGCCTGGGCTGAGCGTGACTCATAAGGTAAATCTAATTTATTTAGTCAAATAAATACTTTCTATTTTATAATTAACAGGCAATGCGTTAGTGACACCCCAGTTTCGTGTTGATAATGTCTATGGGCGGTGGTGATGCTTTACCATCAGGTGACCCGTTTCGTTTGCTGTTCGACGTTTTAGTAAAATGAGACATAATTCATTTTGATAAACAGATGTAATACCGGGCCGTTTGATAAAAACTTTTCCTTCGCTTCTCTTTTAGTAATCCAGGCGAGGCAATCATTTGTGATACTGGGATGAGGTGAAAGATGAAGAAGAATTATTTTTTTAACTCGACCTCCTGGCCCCCTCTTTTTTCTTTTATCACATGGATCATATTGTGTCAAAATTGTATTTGATATCATTTGATTTTCATTGAATATCTATGTTATCATAGTTTTAAAAAAACTTGCAACAAAACGGCAATCGTATAAGTACACGACCAACAAGTTGGAATTTTTTTGGAACGCGAGCAAAACTGCAGAGCATAGCTAGTAAGTAATAAGTTGACGAAGTTATCGCGAATATATTACCAGTTTCCTCGTGCTCGTATCAACAAACACACAAACATTAATTTAAATAATGATTAATCATTGTAAGTTACGAAGTAATTAGTTAGATAAAGCCGTAGTAAGTTTATTAACGTGACTTTCCAACACTAATGACGTCATCATCAAAATCTCGTTAGCAGATTGAAGTTCGTTCAATTACCACAAAAGATACCACCCACTTCTCGTATCAGTTATCGCTGATGCGTCTTTTATAGCATCTTTGTGTCTATCGCTCACTGTAGATAAAGAGGTTCTGCAGATATGTTTTATGGCTTCAATTAATGGCTTGAAGATCTAGAGTACTCCATCACACTGCTCCAATGCGGATTGGTGGAGAGTTAAGTGGCCAACCAACGTGCCCTCCAAATTACAACAGCACTCATGAAATTTAAACAATAAGTAACAAAAATCGTTTAAATAAAAACCTTTTTAATTTTATTTCACTATTTTTTTTCAGGCTCAGGAAAACTAAATTTCGACTCCTTTGTTCGCGTCGCGACTCATTTTCTGGATGAGGATGATGAAGCCCTTCAGAAGGAACTGAAAGAGGCCTTTAGATTGTACGATAAAGAAGGTGAGTAACAAGTACTTTTACCCTTATTTTTCTATGTACCTCGGCCGTGCGGGAATCGTGGCCGAGGTGTAGAAGACTATTCTGTTAAATGAATTGATGAATACAGATTTATATATAGCAACTACAGATCTTGGATGTTAAAATTCAACAGTAGTTCAATTAAGAACAAATTCATCATTGTATAGTACTTCAATTGCTGTCTGTGTGTATAATGTATTTACAATGTATTTTTATATAAAATTCTGTCTGCGCTCCTTCCACTTTAACTGTGCCAAATTTCATATGAATAGTTTTAAAGCTTCTATACGTAACAATTATTCACTAGCGCCATCTAGTTTTATCTAAATGGTACCAACTAATACCTTTAATGACAAAAACTCAATCATACATTAGCGCCATCTAGATTCAATACAAGATTTTAACATTTTCCGATGTACGATATTATATTGCCTCTGCTAGTCCTCGGCCTTTCATCCATTACAATACCCATGAACCAAGAACTATTATGTGTCACAAAAATATCTTCCCCGATCTTAATCGAACCCAGGACTCCTATTACACATGACCAACTAAGCTAAAGGGTCGTCCGGAATGAGGAAAGTCATACTAGTTCAAAGGATTTGATGAGTACTTATAAAGTTCCATTTGTAACGAGAAAGAGACTGTAATTATGCTTCTTTTGTAAGGCCTATGGTTAATAATCACTCAACACTGAGGTGAAGCGCTCATAGCCTAACGGTTTATGACGATGGTGAGTGGTCAACGAAGTCAGTAGCGGGCGCGGTTGGGAGGACGATGGGTGACCGTTAGCGGCAAAGATTTCATGATCATATGCCCTTCCGTGTTCCGGATGGCATGTAAAACCGTCGATCCTGTTATCATGTGTTAAATTAATTATCGATAACTGCTTATTCGCTGCATGAAAGTGAAACTTTACTTAATAATTATTTTCAAACTTTTTAGTGGTGATTCTGATTGAAATGAATGCAATATAAAACATTTCTTTAAAATTGCCACAGCTATTTTTGAGTCATTAGTAGTGTAGCTTACAGGATTTTCTACTTTATCCTAAAGTACTTTTCGTTTTTTTATTGTTAATATTAAACTCACAAAATCACTAACTAATCGTAATTCTAGTGGTATGCTCTCGACTATTACTTCTTATAATAACGTCTACTATTGTAACGCATAATTTATGAGAATAAGCATTTTATTATCATTTAGCCTCGTTTTAGTTTTATAAGCTGTAAACCAGATGTTTAGTTTAAAAATTGTAACATTGAAATTATTTTTATAGCCTATATCTTTATCTTTTACTGACTTGAGAGACTTTGAGTGTGTTCCTAAAATTACGTAATGTTAATATGTAATTTTAGGAATAAATTCAAAGTTCTCTCAAGGCGAATTAGTATGCCCACTACTTTTAATGTTTTATAAGTGCTGTACATGCTTTGTGTGTATTGGTATGATTATTTATAACAGGAATTTAAAAGAAATATTTAACTTCAGAAAAGTTAACGCAAATAATGTTCTAATAAAAAAAATTGCGGGCTTACAATATAAAGTATCCAATTGATATTTTCGAAATTACTTAAAAGAAAATAAAATGTAGTTCATCTATCAACTGAATTGAAATTAAAATAAACTTTATTAAAAAAATTAAAATCACAAGCATTAATACGTAGAAACACAAAAAAATTGCTTACTGTGTTGTTAACCGTTGAGGATTCCCCTTATGTAGAGCTAATCCTGAACATAGGATCAGGTCATGCTGATCATTAATTGTATTGTTTTCAGGACACAAGGTTTTAGTATAAAGTTTTAGTAGTCAGCTCCGTAGTGTAAGAGGAAGCCTCATTAAGCTTGCAAGATTTGATTCGAAAGAACAAAATAACATTGTAACATACACCACAAGTTGAATGAAAGCTTCCATTTGAATTCGTAAATATTTCTAGCCATATTCAATAATGCGTAGTTGTTTTTTTTATATACTACAAATTTGAGCTCGACTACAATCCCGCCTAACGCAGCTAAAGTGCTTTTTTAAAAAAAGCCGATTTATTGATAATTAATTTAACATATGATAACGGGATGGACTGTTTTACATGCCATCCGGAACATGGAAGCGCTCATGATCATGAAATCTTTGCCGCTAACGGTCACACATCGTCCTCCCAACCGCGCCCGCTACTGACTTCGTTGACCACTTACCATCGTCACAAACCGTTAGGCTATGAGCGCTTCACCTCAGTGTTGACTGATCATTAATCATAGGCCTTACAACAGAAGCATCATTACAGTCTCTTTCTCGTTACAAATGGAACTTTATAAGTACTCATCAAATCCTTTGAACTAGTATGACTTTCCTCATTCTGGACGACCCATACTTGATTTTAAGACATTTACATTGTAATCGAACGGGTACACTGACGCGGGCAGCTTCTTCCAGTCCTTCGCGGTACGCATGATAAAAGAAAACGCAATGTGAGACATCAATTTGATTACATTCATAATGTTCTGACTTTATTACTCATCGATGTCATTTGAAGTTGGTTTTTTTAATGATAAAAACATTATTTGAGATACAAGGATGAGAAAGTAAAATTGTGTATGTAGTAAATTGTTGTCTTGTCCTCTAATGCGAACAAAATTCCTGCTTCCGTGTTTGAGAGGGCCCGGTCGGTCCCGGTTGTTATAGTTGAATAGCAAACGTTAAACCACGGAGGCCTTCATACGCCATACAAACTTCCGACACTTGGTTCGGCCAGCAAACTGCATTGGAGCAGCGTGGTAGACCATGGTCTAGACCCCTTCATTACGTGGAGAGATTCATACTCAGTATTGAACCATTAAAAGGTGGCGTAAGCCTAGTGGTTAAGAATTCAGCCTCCTACTCGGGGTTCGAATCCCTGGGCACGCACTTCTGACTACGGAGTTATGTGCGTTTTAAACATTTAAATGTCACTCGCTATAACGGTGAAGGAAAACATCGTGAGGAAACCTACATGCCGGGAAGTTTGCAAAACTCAAAGGTGCGTGAAATCTGCCAATCCGCACTTGGCCAGCTTGGTGGACTATGGTCTTAACCTTCTCATTCGGAGACAAGACCCGTGCTCAATAGTGGGCTGTATTGGGTTAAGATGATGATGATTGAGCCATCAATGGGTTGAAGCCAAATTATAGTATCACCTGATTTAGAACAGCTGTTAACATGAACAAAATTGCTGGAAAAGTGTGCATGTTGCTCGTCGACAATCCCTTGCCTGTTGCGCCTTTTGGCATGCCTCTGACGTGCGCTATTTGGCACGTGATCATATAAAACCTTTGTTAAACATTTTACAAATCATATCTCGCAATTTAAAGCCTCAAATAGGCTTTTTAGTAGGTATATTTCAGGTTTATGGGATCTAAAGCAACTATATTATTTTTTAACATAGATAACTGGCCTGTTGGTCTAGTGATTGTGCATAGTCAGAATGACTTTATGCATCGTCGTTCATACCAACGAACTATGAAAAAGCTTAAAAAAAAAAAGTTCGTCCTAATTAAACCCATTGTAGTTACTTGTGATAAATCATTTGCACACTCAATGCGGCATTGTGGAACTTGTTTATGTGTTGGCTGTTAAACGAACTAAGCAAAACACCAGCCCACATGTCGAAACAGATATCAGCTCACTTGAATGTGAAAAATGTATCTCGACATGGTTTTGTTGGTGATTCGATATCTAGTTCTATTATTGATCGAAGCTCGTAACTTAAAAAGTTAATAAAAACTGAATGCCTCATTAAAAAAGTAAATATAAAAAATATTGAATCCCACGTCTTGACCTCGCAGGCTAGTAAAAAAAGAAATAATCCCCACGTCACTCTAAGAGCACATTCAAAAAGTGCAAAACAACTGTCTTGGGACTACCTAGCTATTGAATTTCAGACTCTACTCTCTCGGAATACAGTTCAAAATCTTGTACCAAACGACTGCGATTCTAATAAACTAAACTGTAATCTAAAATAAAGTGCCTGAAACAATGTGCTTTATCTCCTTTAAATTTCTAAACACAGCACTTCAAAGAAAAGAATAAAACAGAACGGGCTTCTAGTTTATAAGTCAGTCATTAAAGTTTTGACATTGAAGGCAATGTGTAACAGAGCTTGTGTTATGTCATAACAAATACGATCCCATAGAATAACATAAACTAGTTAAAGATTTTTCTTCCACTTTGAATTATGAACCCAATTTTCATCATAACTTATTACATTAATTTCACTATTTTGTGGCTTCAACACAGTAATAGCTTCTTCATACTCAGGCCTAAGGAGTATTCCACCAGGCTGTTCTAATGCAGGTTAGTGGAGGGTTAAGTGAGCAACCCGTTGGATTTCCTTATTCTATCCCCTGACCTCATATGTTGGTCCTAGAGATGGCCTAACGATTGCTTTCAACCTTGTTTTGGAAGTTTTTAGGCAGTTCGAAAGCGTCCGACGGGACTTATCGATTGCTATCTAACGATAACAAATGGAAAGAACGGTTGTACACTCTTCCAGAAGTACAAAAGTGCTCAGGAAATTTCTGTCACTTATTTCACCCATCCTCCTACCGACCGCGCCCGCTGTCTCTTAATCGCTTACAATCGAACCAACCCTTATTAAAACACAACTCACAGGCAAAAGAAAAAATAATACTTGTTCATTATTTATTCTTTGTCTATTTGTGTTCCAAAAAAGAAGAAAAACTAAAAGTTGGAGATCTCTATCGATATAATACTACTATGAGTAAGTTTTATGTCAAAACTTTTCAAGACTTATCGCTATAAAATTAATGTATGTGGCAATGACATTTTATATTGAAGACAAATGTTGGCAATTTGAAATTTTGGCCCAGAATTATAATGCCAAGTTTGGTGGCTTAAATTCTATCGTACACCCATGCCTCTCAGTAATTTTATTAATGAATCATGAGAGGAAAACGTAATCGAAGTAAGGAAAAAACATATTTTTTTAAATATCTTTCATACACCTTTTGTTTGAGCCAGTTTGAGCTTCTGAAACAGTTCTTTCTTAGCCAATCGGACAAAACATTAGTATTGTCTTGTGTTACTATGACGCATGGGTGACCAGATCAATCACCATCATGTGTCTTTTTTCACTATATCTCTGCTCATTTGTCGGCTAATTTTATTCCAATGAGAACGCAAACCCAACTTACAGCACAAATGAAAATGTGCTACGAATATCACAAAATACAAAACCAGGTCGCGATTGCCATTCAATTTTATACCGACGACGCATTGATGTTTCCACCGAATACACTCACATCTGAATGCTACAAATACAAAATGTTTTATGATATAAACGTATGTTTAAAGCTGAGTAATATTTGTATCTGATTTATCAGTCAATATCTTCGTGATAATTTCAACACTTTTCCCAATGTGTTACACATGATTGGACGTGTGACTCAATGGGACTAATACTGTATTTTCTAAAGTTAATATTACTACATTAGGGGAGCTAATATTTATATCTGCCTATTTATGAATCAACATCGGTCGTGAATTATCACGAATGTACAGTGATGAAATTTTTCAACACGGTATATTTTTCCCAATATGTAACACTATTAGAGTGTCGCGCGACTCAATGGGTAAAATACCGTATTTTCTAAAATAATATAAGGGTAACTGAGTAATATTTGTGTCTAGCTATTTATTCAAAACCGTATATTTTGAAGTTACTACTTTAGGTCCACCCGAATCACTATTACGCAGCACGTTATAAAAACGTATTATTAGAGTTGCACTGTGTAATTACGATTATATTCTATGCATTTATAATTAATTTAAACAGTTCATCAAATTTTTTTTGACGTTGTGATATTTTTAATTTATTTAAATTTTCTCATTTATTTTACTTCCTTGGTAGTTTAACTATGTAATTATTTGCCAGCATGGATGTTTGTTATGTGAACAAAAAAGATTAATAGTAAAATAATAGTATAAGTTTGACTGGCTTGTTAGTCCAGTGGTTAGTAAACCAGACTGCTATGCCGAAAGTTGTAGGCTCGATTCTCGCCTAGACCACACTTTTCTGTAATGAGCAGGAATGTTATTTATCTGGGTGTAATAAAAATATCTAAATAAGTATGTATTAAAAAGTATATATGTATATTTATCAGTTGTCTGATCACCATAGCTTAAGCTAATGTTTAGTTTGGGATCAGAGGGTATGAGGTGTCCTGAGATATATTAATTTAATTTGACAAACTTTCCAAACCTATTTTGCTCACAGACAATGAATTTTCAGCTATAATTGTAGGTAATAAAAGTGCTGGATTTATAAAAACGATTCATTGGAGACGCGCCAAGTTGACCACCACTATTGGTTTGAAATGTTCTACAATAAAAAAATATATAAATTTGATCTACCCATAAGATCTTGAATTATTGTTGATGATGAAATCCAACGAGATAAACAATTTATTTTATTTAAAAAATCAGTGTTTTTCCAGTCTTCTATGAGGCTAGTAGTCATAATCCAAGCATTTGAAATTATTTTTCTTGTTTTTTCCTTTAAAATGCGCAAGTAACTTTGTCTGTCTGTAAAATTTTCACGTCTAAACTACGAAAACGATTTTAATGAACCTTGGTATGGAGGTAGGTAGAACTTGAGGATACACATAAACTAACTTTTTTGCGAAAAATTGCTTGAGGGGTTGTACTAATGTAAATCCTTCATTATCCAAAATATAAGCATATTATTTTGTATTCACGCACTAGTTGTGATGTTGACTCTGGGGAGTGAAGAGGGGGAGGGGGTATAGAGAGGTGAAGGGATGTCAAAGAGGGGATCAAAAAGGGGGAGTGAAGAGGGTAGGTAGGAGTGAGGAAGGGACGTACTCATGACACGTGGACGTCGTGGCGAAACACCGTAAACATTCCGCCAGTATGAACTTCGCACTTTGCGTCCTCTTTCATCAGTACCGCTAAGGACTGGAATAAGTTGCCAGCGTCAATGTTTTCGTTCGATTACAATGTAAAAGTGTTTAAGTCAAGAGTGAATAGGCTATTACTAAATTAGTGCGCTTTACCATCTAAGACATACATTGCTGCTTACCTTCAGGCAGAATAGTGGTCAAGCACTGATTTATAGAAAGTAAAAAAAAACTTGTTAGCTTATAATCTTTTTTTAATATTTTAGGTAACGGCTACATCCCCACATCTAGTCTACGAGAGATCCTGGCTGCATTAGATGACCAACTCACCCCAGACCAGTTGAACGAGATGATAGCTGAGATCGACACGGACGCGTCCGGTACCGTCGATTTTGACGGTCAGTATCTTTTAATAAGCAGGTTTGTCCAAACGTTTTAACATGGGTCTCTCGAACAGGATGTCCTGGGTCAAAAAGTAAGTAAGATAAGTGCGTTTCAGGTTAGTTATCACTTCGATGTAGGAAAACATCATGAGGAAACCTGGACTCCTGAGTTTCCCGTAAAGTGTGCGAATTCCATAAGTTTACATATGGCCAGCATTGTGGACTAAGGCCCAGATTCCTCATATTGTGACGAGCCCAGCGGTGGGCCAATTATGTATTGCAACGATGATTTTAAAATAAGTATACACTTACATGCCTATACTGGATTTCCTATGTCACGAATGGAATGGACAAATAAATATAACAAAAACTCGATAAAGAATATTAAGCTGCCACAAACATTTTTCGCGGGACCTCGCTTTGTAGGATGGTACCAACAAGGAAAGTCTTAAAGAAAATCCAATAATGTAAATGGAAAATTTGTAATTTTCATTCTACGTAAACTTATAATTGGCATTTTGCATTACATATAATTTAGCATTGTAATATCGGCCCCTGGGCAATAATACAGAAATCTCAAAACGAAAATTTTACAGAAAAAAAGGTTTTCTCTGTTTGCTTTTATATTCTGAACCAAACGTTAAAATTCTAACTATGGGTACGAATATGGGTATGAAAAGATAGGTACTCCACGCCCTTAACGGATCTAGCACGACTTTTCCTGTAACCTTGTATTGTATTATACGCAATTATATTATATAGT